>JAVCKT010098198.1:0-10943 GCA_032273925.1 Rhynchotus rufescens
CTTCATGGTCACGCAGCAGCTGAGCAGCTGCCTTTGTTTTGGATCCGCTGATGGAACAAGTACACTGTCGGCCCTGAAGTTGGTTAGCTACTAACAAGGCATCCTGCCTGCTAATAGGCGCTGTACGGCCATCCTTGGAGCGGGCCCCAACAGAGGATAAATCCCAGTTTTCAGGTTGACAATTAGAATCAGTATATTTCCTAGGATTGTAATACAATTCCTACAGAATAAATGCAAGGTTTCAGCTCCAGTGACTTTAGTTCGTGGCAGTTCATGGCACTCAAAGGGTCTTGTGTCTTCTGTGTTGGAGCCAACAGAGGATCTTCAACAATATTTTAGCACAGTGATGCATGGTAACAGGCTTAAGGAACCATTTTTCACTTTCCTCAAGCAGTGTTAAAAGACAATGTAAAAATTAAATACAAAACATCAGTTTGTATTTTTTTTCAGACTATACCACTGAAGACTCAAGTTTCTCAACACAGTCAAACTGAAAATGAAAAAAAGTGATAGTTTTCAATATTGGAAACCTATTATCTTCCCTTCAGTTTGTGTTAAACACTGTAAGAAATTATACAAAACTATTTTAAAAACTTTCATGTGAACTATCTCTGAAAGTGCTGTAAGTTATTATTACATTTAGTGAATTTAAACAGAATGAAAAAGTAATAGCCTAGAATTAAAAATGAGATAACGAGAAATACCAGGAAAAGAAAACTTAGGAGTTAGCAAGTTGTTCTCTACAAATTTTCATAATGATGGCTAAAGTGCAGTTAAAAAAATGAGGCATCTCTTTACATGCAAAATAGGAAAGACACTGTATTATCTTTAAAGTGTGATATGCATTTCACAATGTTGATGGATCTAGATGGATCTAGAAAAAAATAATGTAAAAATTTCAATATATGTCAAGAAAATTAGGAAATGTTTTGGACAGAATATTTAGACACCAAGTGAATTCAGAAAATATGAAAAGGTATGTTCTTAAATCAACACAGATATATTTTTCCTGGGTATCGTAACTCAAAAAAAAAGGCAGTGAAGATATTTATATACTATTCATACAATTTGTTTTCCAAGTCTGATTACCAAACCAGCATACCCAATAACTGGAAATGTAAGTGACTTGCAGGAATGCAAGACAGTGAGTGTCATTTCAGGAGGTGCTGGAGTTTAACTGTTAAGATCTAGACTAGTCTTCAGCAATGGGAGATCTCTAAAGCAAGAACAATTGTGAGATCTTTATAAAAAGTTATACGAAGAGCATGGGAGACAAGTTGAAGTTAAAAAATGAATAACTTAAAACCCTGAAAATATTGAAAATAATTTTGAATAACTGCTATCCCCAAGTAAGTGAATTAATCTGATGAGTGTTTTTATGGCACATGGCCTATGTCTGTGCAATCTCTCTAAAGGTGGGCTCAAGCTTGCACTGTGTGTGCGTGGGACAACCTGCTGTTGATCTTCTTTTGTCCAAAAGCAGGGACTCTGCCAATGCCATACTCCTCTGTTAGCTCAGTGCCATTGAAAGCATTTCCTGCTATAAATTCTGATTTGCTCAAACTTCATAGAGTAAGCAAGTGTAGTAGAAGTAATCGCTTTACAGTTTTCAGTAAGTCTTTTCTCTAATAGTATTCCCCTGGGACAACTACAAAGAGCCTGAGTAGACCCTCACCACGGTGAGAGCCCAGTGGCAGCCTCGCCATGGGAGCAGGAGGGAGGCTCCTCCTGGTGATGCCTCCTCATGGTGAGTGAGCCCAGGAGGCCACTCTGGAAGGTTCTTCACATGGCCATGAGCAGCTTGCTTACAGGGAGCTGTTTGAGGGTAGAACAAGTTGATCCAGTCCCAAACATGCACCAGGCTGTTACAGAAAGCCAAGCTCCAAGAGCAAAGCCAAGAACTGAGTTTGGATTCTGACACTAGTGTGCTGTGCTTGAGCCTGTTGGGCCCAAGCTGAAGGTGGGGCGGTGATCTTTTCAATGCTATGTGTGATCATAAACACCTGACAGTAAACATTGATTTTTGCCCTGTAAAAAATAAGATGATTGAGGAGGATAATCAGCTATTGTTTTGTGGCCAAGAAATGGTGAAATTACACTGTGTGAAAGTGCTGGTCTTCTTTGTCTGAATTTTTGCTAGCTAGCTAGGATCTGCATATAATTCACAAATTACTTTGGTTCTTTTCACACTAATAAATAATAAAAAGCAAATTTGATAATGAGGCCCCATTTATTTGAGACTACAGCATCACCCCAAGGCAACAACACCAGGATTTTTTTCATTATTACTTTTACGCTTTGAATTCTGAATAGAAGCCAAGATACAGGAAAAAAGAATTTTCCCTCGGATGCTCTCTGAAGACACCAGGCATAAAGAAACATTAAAAGGGAAAGTTTTTGAACATGCCCAAGGGTCATCCAAGGGCAACTATTAAATTGCTGCTTATTTGCTTAAACATAAAGTTAAAATCTTAGGACAAAAAAAGAAAAAAAAAGAAAAAGACAATCACAAGTACCTCATTAACAGTTTTATATAACCAGGCACTCTTCTCTAGGTGTCACCTAACTTACAAAATCACCTTTCCCAGTTGCTATGCCCTTTCTTTTTGTTGGCTATCTAACTCATGCTGTAAAATATAGCTTAGTTTATCCCATGGTGATGCAGCTGCTGCTTCATTTTCATTTCTGGGAAATACTGGCTAATTGTGAGTGTCAGTCTTTACATGGTAATAAAGCCCAAACAAAACAGAAATCTTTCAGCCCCTGTGGACTACTGTTCTCATTCCAGGGTTTGTGCTATTCTTTCCTCTATGGAAATAGGAGACTGTCATGTCCTCTCTTTCTTTTGAATATACAAAAGAGATTTTGCTGGATTTGTTCATTTTCATGCTCAAAGCAGATTGCCATTATATATAGTCAGCAGTAGTTGCAGTGCAATCATCTGTGTTTGTTCTGAAGATAATAAGATTAAATAGCCTTTGAACAGCTGCTTATTGAGTGCACCCCTATTTTTACTTCAGAATCCAGTACTGCTTTTTAAGGTAAAGGTGGTCCTAGACCCTATTCTAATCCATCTTACAGGCTGCCTTACTGAAGGCTCAATGCATTTCTTCAAGAAAAAAATGCATTCTTTGGAAGTTCCACAAAGGTCTGAACATAATAGGAATGAATCTAGCAGATACAGATACCAGCAAAGTTAAAAAAAAAAAAAAAAAGTAATTTTCTGTACACTAACATCAATTACTAGCAATATCTCAAATTCCAGATATCTTGAACTATTTGCTTAAGCAGCTGTACCTGTCACTGGATTTGATGTCAGTGTATCTAGCTGTTACCTCAGCCATCTATCATCCATTGCCAGGGTTTTTCATAATCTTTTTCATCAAGCAGAAGCTTCTTCAAATGATTTGAATAAAATTGTCCATAAAGTGGATATATTATAAGACATTGGATTAGAATTTATCAGTCTTCACAATCCCACATTTAAAACTTAAGCACATTTCAAAAAGACACTAGCTGTCTTGAGGCACTTCTTAAAGATTTTTCATCAGTTCTGTATATTTTGTGTATAGATAGTCATATTGTTTATATTATTTCTGTTTTGCCTACAATAGATATCATCATGGAGCAAAGTATGATAAAAGTAACTGTATATATATCATATGTATTTAATGAGTCCCTTAAATGAGTAAGAGAACTTCTAATCAGCAGCTCTCTTCAGATTTTGCAAATTATTCTATAGTATTTCCATTGATTTTTAATGTTCTATATTAACATTTCTATCTAGTAAAATTTGCTTTAATCCATTTGAGCGGAATAAGTAATATATTTATCTATAAGAATGATGAACACTTCAGAAATGTAAAATTGCTAGAGAAAAAAGTGCATATTTAGATAAAAGGTCTAATCAGAATGGATTCCAAGACAACTGTCCACCAATTGAAGACAGAAATGATACAAGAATGTATTCTCTTTTTCATTAGTAGGTGCCTATCTCATCCTGTAAATGGGAATGTCAGCAATATTTTCATATCCAGTCCACTGAGTTTGCTATCACAATCTAGTTTAATATAGCTGTCATATAAGTTGACTTAAGATAGTTTGGGAAAAAAAAATAGAAAAATAAACAGAAAATCTGTTAAGTACGTGGTATCAGACACTTGAATTTGTCTTTTTTGTTGTACCTCTGTACATCACAGGGTTTGAAGTTGCCTAGGCTCCTTTCTTCCCTGCTTAGGTACAGTGAGTAAATACCTGTAGTCTGTCCATCCCATAACAGTTCCCAATTGAGTGATGACTGTGTGAGTATGTGCAACAGGCATTTTTTTTTCTGAAACACAAAGATCAAACGAGTGTAGTCAGACTTGATCTGTAAATATTAATTTTCTTACTTCCTTGTCAGTTTCTGAACTTACATAATAAAGCATGTTAGTACTGTGTTTTAGATATGGAAATGATTTGCCATGATAATTCAATTTTATCAGTTCTCAGTGGACATTTTAAAACAATATGGCATGTCATACCTATAGAGGCTGGAGCTCCATGCTCAGCTGTACTTAACCTGTGTCTGACGTATGACAGACTTTGTCACAAGAGGTGATATTGCTAAAAATTCTCTTTGAAAAAACAAATCTAGAACAGGAATGTGCTGTTGCATTTTGCTGCTTTCATTTAATGAATCAATGATTACATTTGGATAATGAAAAGATAACCACTTAAGAGTTGTTTGTGTTATAACTCACTTATTTTTCTGTGAAAAATTCTGAAGGGGATCATACTAAAATGCCATACACAAGGCAGGTATAAATGTGAAAAAAAAAATAGTGCTTTCACAGTCCCTGTACTGTACTAATGTAAAACATAATCAAATGAAGAATGCATGAGTTAAGTAAGAAACAGAAACATATAATACAGAAGCTATTGCTGAGTATGTGTTTTAGCTTATTTTGAGATATTTAAGACATCTCTTAAATGGGAGTGTGGTGTGCTGGTCTATTGTAAAGCTGTGTTTTCTTCATGCTTGATGATATTCATTTTATGGCTTGAGTAAGAGCTAACAGAATTTTCAAACTATATTAAGTCTTCTGTTTTCTGAAAGCTAAATATTCCTTTAGCACTTGGAGACACAGAGCTGTGGGAGTGAAGCAAAAGGCTTTCTTTAAGGGATTTTTTGGAGACTTGGTAAACTGTAAATCTGCTGTCTCACTGTTCACCTTATTTAGGATATTGCTGTAATCTATGTTAGTAAAAATTGATTCTTTAATGCTTTCATTTTTAAAGTGATTTAAACTAGCATCTTTCACTATGCACTGAAATATACTGAAAATATTTACAATTCACATGATTAGAATATCTTCTCTGAGGCCATAGTAATGAACAGCTGAAAGGCAGTAACATTTTAAACCACTACATCTGATTTGCAAATGAACTTGCACTTGCAGCATTACCAGTATTTCCTCAATTTCAGATCAAGCAGAGAAAAATTTTCGAGCTTTCATTTCCAACGAGTAATCTCCCCTTGCTCACCAACATATACCCTCTGATGTTCTTTCTCAAATAAAATAAACTGCATCAAAACTTTTAATTTTGACCATTAAATGGTAGCATTCTTGACCAAAAGAAAAAGAAAAAAGAAAGAAAAACCTCAGATGGATTGAGGTATGAATTATATTCACTTTTTAAAATAGAGATGCTAGAGGTAGACGTGTTCCTGTATGCACAGATGGACAGGAGGCTTATCGAATAACTTAGCAGGTGAGACAGCAGTGCAGACTGTACAGAGAAATATGTTTTTCTTTCATCCCTTTTGACATAAAAATATTAGACAAATAATGTCTAAGAAAGCTAAAGTGATAACTGTGCAAGACCACTACTGCGTGTTCTTGTTATTGCTAGTAATATTTACAAACTCATTCCATCTGTGCATGTAATTCTGAAAATGTATGTAATGATGGTTTTAACATTTGTTGTTTATTTACAGACTATGCATAAGAAAATAGCTTTTTATTCTCTTGATCCAAGATACAAAAAGATACTAAATATATTTTTATGATTATATATATTGTTAATAATAGCTATCTACACTTTGTGGTTGCAGTGGTTATCATATTTAGCGTTATGTTCTCACAAACTCATGATTTTGCCTGTATGGCACAATTTCAGTCATCTATAAGTATTGTAGAAAAAATTAACCAAATGGCAATTTGATATTTTATAATCATACATTAAAATAAATGTGAATTTAAATCTAAACAAGACTCTCAACTGCACCCTAAACTGCTTGCCATTAGATAATACAGGAAGGTTAAGAGCTCTTTTCAAGATGACAGGTGCTTGTTATTTTGTGTCTTTCACAACCAAAGTTGCAAACTGGAAGCGTATATTAATGACACTTGATTATTCTGTGACCTCTTTTCTTAAGGTACCACACTGAAAAAAAAATACTTGTCTGATCAGTTATTTTTGAGGTTGTGGGAGGTTATTTGGCTTCAGGAAAATGGCGTTTTTTAATGAGAATTTTTGTTCTTTTTTGTCTTAAAAAAAGTAGAAGTAACAGCTGACAGTCAAAACCAATTAAAGTGATTTAGTAGATAGATTAAATCTGTCTTGGATCATTTACCTGCAGTTTATCTATTATGGTACTTTTTAGGAGATATGTTAGTAAATGAATGTAATAAAACCCCTGAAAGGCAATTACATTTCCCAATCTGAAATGCATCAGCATTGAGACTGTTAGCAAGAAAATACCTGAGGTGTGACTCAGGGTAAAATATGGTACAAAGAGAAAAAAAAACAAAATAAAAGCAGAGAATGAGCCTGTGATAACATATAGATATCACAGAACACAAGGGCAAATGTTACTTATCTTGGAGCAAATTCTAGTGAACGTATTTTGATGTTACCTTCCTTTCAGCAAGTTTTGAGTTTATGTTTCTTTTAGAAGAATGATCAGTGCTACAACTCCCAAAACTGTATCTTAGCTAGGCACAATGTTTGTTCATTTCAGCTTTGTTTTTTTTCTCACATACTCATGTTTTCTAAAAATATTTAAAAATATCTTAACTTGATAGAATATTATTTATAGTTAAGTAAATTTTAGTATGGCAAATGGAGAGCATTAAAAATAGCTATAAATGGGATGTCATTACTGCTTTATTAATTCACTGTTTTGTCTTTATCATATACAAGAAAACCATAACATGATGTGTTGTTAGTGGCTGAGCTGTGACGTTGCTGTAAGGTTATTATGCAATTGCTCATTGGAGTGAGAAAAATGTATAGATAATGAATACTTCTGTAGTGCAAGTAGATTTCAAAGATGAAGCAGCAAAACCCATGGCAGTGACTTTTAATAAAACTCCCTCTATTAAAGCTGCATGCCATATTAAAAAGTGATGGTTAGTGACTGTTTTTTGTTATAGAACAGAGGTCTTGAAAGACGTTTCACTTGCATGAAGCAAGTTAAAGTCCATAGTCTCTGGATGAAAGAATTGAAAGTGTTGCTTGAACTTTGTTCATGAAGCAAAAACTGATTATGCTAATTAACTATGCAACATATAGTGTTATGTAGGGTTTTTTTTTTTCCACAAAGATTCTAGAGATTTTATTTATATCCTCCTATTCTTCCTTTTCTATCCCCTCTGTTGTCTTTGGTAATGGGCTGAAAAAATGGACTGCTGTCTCATTTTTTTCTCAGAATTTCTGTTTTAGATTCTGATAGAATGATAAAATCTTTGTGGTTGGAAAAGACCTTCAAGTCCAACTGTAAACACATCACATTCATGCCTGCTAAACTATGTCCCTAAGCACCTCATCTACACATTTCCTGAACAGTGCCAAGGATGGGGACTCCAGCACTTCCCTGGGCAGCCTGTTCCAATGCTTCGCCACTCTTCTGTGTAGAAATTTTTAAATCTAACCTGAACCTCCCCTGACACAAATTGAGGCCATTTCCTCTTGTCCTCTCTCAGTAGTCATTCTGGAGAAGATATTGACCCCACCACAACCTCTTTTCACATAATTGTAGAGAGCAATAAGATCTTCCCTGAGTCTCCTCTTCTCTAGGCTAAATAACCCCAGCTCCCTAAGATGCTTCTCATAAGGTCTGTGCTCCATTCCCTTCACCAACTTTGTTGCCCTTTGGACACGCTCCAGCACCTCCGTGTACTTCTTGTAGTGAGGGGCCCATTCTAGCAATTCTTACAGTTGTCAGTCATTAGGGATGTTCCCACATTTATTTTAAAAGTTCCATGTTTAATCTGAGGAGTCAACTGGATGGACCTTCCCAGTTATCATTATTTCCAGTGACACAGGCTGAGCAAGGCGATTTCTTTCATTATCAGAGATACCTTCTACCAGAGATAGTAATAGTCTATTTCTAAATGTGACAACACAAGGCATTGCAGGCATCTTTCCAGATGGCCTAGAAATATTTTTTTATAACAGTTATTTCCTCAAAATTTACCCTGTGATGTTAAATTCCCTCCTCCCAGAAATATCTTGTAAATAGTGGCAATAAAAAATGTTTTAAACATTCTCAACTGCATAAGTTCTTGAAATTCCAGTTAATATGGCAAATAACTGGCACTTTGAACTGTTTCTTTTCTTCTAGATTATTGTTAATTTTTAGCACTAGTGATTTTTAACAGCAAATGAATGATTTTCAGATTTTGGCATGTTAGGTCACAATATTAAGCTGGTATAAAATGACTGAGAATTTGTCATCTAATATGTGTCTTCCATAGGTCAGTGATAAATTAAAAACAGAAAAAAACAGCAATCCTTGAAAGCTGGGTTGTTTAATACTTGTAGATGAGACTGTAGCTCTGTTTTGCTGGAAATGGTGTAAAAGTTATACTAATTTGTATGAGGAGGTATTTTATTTTTGAACCCATTCTGGAAATTCATGGCTGTTGTAGCACATAGATCATTTGTTTTGAGTAAAACAAGAGCCGGCTCATCACCATTAGATAATACTGTTAGATAAGATTTTCTGAGGAGTTCTAGAGTCAAAAATAAAAATACTAACTGAAAAGCTGGAAATTTCTTTAGCTTTCTATTGATGAACGCAGCAGAGTTTCTATCCCTGATATATTGGGAGATACTGAATCTTTGAAATGACATAGTACCATTTATCATCTTACCTCTTGCATTCCTCTCTACCTCAGTACAGTTCTCATTTGACCAGCTGCTAGCTGAAAAACTGCTGAAGCCAAATCTAAAATCAATACCAGACAGGAGGTAAGTTATTAATCTCAAAATCATGGTGTTGATGAGAATATGCATCCCAAATCATGCTGAGGAAAGAGAGGGTAATCAGAAATTCTTGCTTTTAAAAGGAAGGAGTTAATTCATTTCTTTTTTTCTTATTGGTGTACAGTTATTGAATTGAAACTTTAATAGTTCTGCAAAATGTAATGAGAAATTAGTATTTGTCTCTCGGGTGTGTTTACCTCTTGCATAAATATCTGAGAAATTGCCTGTACCTTAGTTCACTGTGTTGAATTTTACTGTTTTCCCAGCTTCATGTGTAACAATGTAATAATATTCTGATTGAATATGTCAGATTTTTTCAACTTTGGAGAAATAAATAGCGCTTTTTCTCCTATTGTGCTGTTTATACTTAAAAAAAAAAAAAAAAAAAAAAAAAAAGCAGTCTAATTATGACAAGCTGCAGCTTGCTTTTGAAATGACCTCAGCATTAGCTAGGGGAAAAGAACAGTTGATTTATATACAGAAAGCTTCTAATGAAAGTGTAATAAATTGTATCAAATTGTGCTTTCTGGCTTGTCAGGAAATACGTATGTCCTGGCAGACAAACACAAATTTCAAGCACAACATAGAGTTGCTCATCTGTGTGTTCTTGTGTGCCAAAGTGTTTTGTGTCCTTTGTTTGTACAAAGCGTGGATCCAAATCAAAAGGGGAAGGAACACTGCTGTTCAGTCCAAGCCCAGTAGTTTTTAATGGCTTCAACAAGGCAATTGCTCCCCTCACCTGTAACCAGAAATGATTTCTCTGAGTCCTTCCATTGATGTGTATTCTAGGTATGGTAGAAAGGTCTGTTCTTCACAACTGAAGTCCAATAAGGTCATCTGAAGTAAAGAGAAAGTTTGTCCAGCACAATTTGTACTTCTGATAGACACACTTGGCTATGATCTAAGTAGTTCACTCAATATATCATTTTCTTTTTCCTATTCAGTGTTAAGAGACTAATTCTATCTGCCATTTATATCTCAGTGAAAGATTTCTCTCTTCTGTGCTGGATTTTCTTCCTCGTATATGTACTGTATTTAAAACCACTTCTGGACTCAAAACTCCTTTTTCACTGATTATAATGTCACTTTATTGCTGCATTTCACCATCTTTTAAGATGTCCTGTAAGATAGGAATGCATTAGCATGATTAAACCTCCTCTAATTTTTTTGAAAACTTGCTATTCAGAAAGATTTTCTTAGTAAAATAATGATTATGAGTTACTAAAACATTTCTATGTCTAGACATAGAAAATAATCTGAATATATTGTATGCAAATTCATGTGTTTACCTTCTATCTTTAACAATGGAGTTTACTACATAAGTTATAGCTGTATTTCCTATCTAAATTTTAGGTTTGATAGTTCCCTTTTGAAACAAGTGTGAAAAGTGCATAAAATTCCAGATATCTTCTCCTAATTACTGGAAGCAGCACATACTAAAAAAAAAAAATGCATAGTGATAAATATGGCCAAATAAAATAACCAACTTTGAGCTGAGAAGTTAGTTTGTGTGCACTTTTCATCAATAACTTTTAAGTTGACTTGTTTTGGAAATGGGTTCTGCAACTGTGTCTTGAAAAACAGTCAAGATTTTGATTTTTTTTATCTTAGTTTAGAACAATTCTGCATCTTTATGACTAAATAATAGTAGTCTCCTAGGAAAGTCTAGCCATGTAGTGTAGCAATGC
>JAVCKT010098199.1:0-10943 GCA_032273925.1 Rhynchotus rufescens
TATTAAATTTGCTCTGAAATTTTGATTTACAAATAGATGGTATTAATAAAAGACTTCTTTTTAAGTATTTTTTGGCTTCTGAAACTATTGTAGATAGCTTATCTTTTGTAATATTAGTGAGCCAGATTGAGTTGACAGCATCCCTATAGTATACTTTAAATATGCTTGTCCAGAAGACCTGATTGCATTTTGAATGCTGAGTTTCCAGAATGGGAAATAAAGAGCTAAATCAGAGTGTTTGGAACAAAAGTAGCAGCCTTTCCTTTCTAGGGCAAAGATGCAGATATGCATGTCCTTGATAAATTAATTCCTAAGACAGTCCAGCTTCTGCTTGGGACAGCATGTCCCTCTAACAGGGAGGATTCTGTGTTTGGCCACTAGCTAGGTCATTTTTCTCCCTCTGGCACTCTTGTTTATTAATGTTAAAGGTGAGCAATAACTCTTGCGGTTATGTTCCTCACAGCAGAGGTAGTGGTGAAAGCAAGAAAATATTTTGTCACTCGGGAGAAGGGAATTTAGAACATGAAACTCAAGCTTTTAAGAGATTCATGGAGGGAAAAACACTTTATGTCTAGGAGAGTTTGTAGTGACACGAGTTTCTTCCCTTTTCAAATATTTCTCAGCTATCTTCATTAAAAGTCCACAGATCCTCTGAGCAGTGTGGATCTTCATAAGTTCTTTCTCCTACCAGAAGAACCCAGTTTGGCCATGTTATCTGGATTTCAGTTCTCTACTTGCGGATGTAGTTTATTCTGATTTAGGTCATCAGTGTAGTTGTGGGTTTTTTGGGTAGTCAATTGTACTTTGATTATTTGACAGGAGCGGTTCATAAACTTCTCTGAGAGTGCATTATTTCTGGGAATGGTAAATGCAGCATGCTGGTTTGGTCTTCAGCCACCTTTAACTCAAATAGGAAAGATTTTTGACATTTTGTTTTAGTATCAGTGTTGCTGTTGAGTTGATACTGTAACAACAGCAATCAGTGATCTCAAGTGTACCCTGCTGATCCATGGAATTGAACCAGCCAAGGCGTTTATGTAAAATGGAAGCAAAACCACCTCTATTAATGAAAAAAAAAGTCAAATACTTCACTGCTCCTAAAGAAGAAACTACAGAAGTGTCTGGCAATGTTTAGACCAGTCCCTTGCTCCTTTGAAGTCTATAGCTATCTTCTTTGTAGATGTTTCACTGGATATGAAGGTGCTGTGTATCCCTGTTGGTTCCCAAACCTGCTGTGAAAACAATTATCAGTCATCTTTTCTAGAGAGGGCATTCTGCACTGGGCTTTTTTCCCTTAAATACATGTATCCCATGTATTATCCCATGTATATATCCCATGTATATGTTTCCCTTAAATATTTGTATCCCATGTATGTATTTCAATCCCATGTGCATCTCTAGGGTGGGAGGAAGTTCTTGGTCTTGCTATGAGTATCATGCAACTTTATTCAAGTCATATCTCTAGAAACAAAACCACATCGAGGAACGATATTGGGATCTCAGATTTAGGTTACAAAAAGGAGGTAATCTCCATTTAAGAGGTAAGGGTAGAGGTTAGAATTCATAGAAAAGATGACTAGATATATCTTTTGAAAAAGATGTATTTAAATCCTGATGCATTCTCTTCTTTTATGTGGAACAATGGTGGAAGCTCAAGGCTAATTTTTAATATATCCCTTGGCGTACTTCCTAAAGGGTTGCATATTCATGAGAATAAATATGTATTAAGTTGAGGTTTTTTTGTTTGTTTTGTTTTAAGAACATTGTCAGTAATTCAAATATCTTTTTCCTTATTTTTTGATAAACTAGAGTTGGGAATTCTATTTTCTTTTTATTTGTCTTGTCTTAGCATGTCTGATATGTTTATGAGAAAAAAAAGGATAAAAATAAGATAGTGTCTTTTTTTTGTCACAATAATATGGATTTTTTTTTCTTTCTCGTCTTACATTGTCCTTTCCGACTGGATCTTTTATTCAGGTTTAAAGCTGGACATTCCACATTGCCCAATAAATTAGTTCATTCATTGACTTTCAAATAAGTTAGAGGTAATTGGATGAATGTCATAGAATAATGCTAGTAAGATGGATATTGGCCTTAGGATAATGAGAGTAGAGACACTCAAGTTTGAGATGACAGAAACAGTTAAGTCCTTGTTAAATATTACAGGCACATTAAAAAAGAAACAACTAAATTCAGAAAGCTTTAAGAAGAGCAAATGAAGGACTGGCAAACTTGAGCAGCTTGGATAACATTCATTGTACTCACCACTCAACTGCTTCTTCATACTTAGGTTGCTACTTTGGGACTGTGATGATCGGAGCTACAGCTACTACATTGAGGTGTCAACCAATCAGCAGCAATGGACTATGGTGGCTGATCGTACCAAAATTTCCTGCAAGTGAGTTTATTCTTTTTCTACTTATTTGCCCAAAGGAGGAACTGGAAACTGGGGCTGGAACTTCATTTTGTTTAGTAGTTACATAGCTGACTTTGTAAATATGATTTTTATATAACTTCTAGTTTACTAACTCTAGACCCTTGTAAATTGGGCTTTAAAAACTAGAAGCTTTTAGTGTGGCTGAATATCTGGACTTTAAAACTGTTTTCAGATTCTAAAGATTCAGATCATTTTTGTGTTTTCCAATTTGACTCTTCATTCTCAGAAGCAATCTGATTACCATGCCTTTATTTTTGTGATCTCCCAAATTTAACAAAGTTTCCTGTGTTTCAATGTGTTTATGTTAACACTGGTGTTAAATCATCTCTCCTGAAGAAAGATGGGGGCAAGGAAAGGAAATTTACTTGGTAAAGGATTATTTTTAACCAAATACATTTCATCCCTAGCAAAACGCATATACGCACTGTACTTTTGAGAGGATTAGGCAGAAGAGGCAGGACAGGGAAGAAGAGCAAACAATGCAATGATGAGCAGTTGAAGTTGGCTACTTAAACTCAACCTTGCTCTCATGATGTGCTCAGGACATATAGTTCAGGTAGTCTTACATAGAAAAACACTCTTCTTAAAAAGGACTAGAACCAGAAAAACTATTTCATTTTTATTTGTATACATCAGTCAGGAGAATTCTAGTCTCCCTCTGCATTCATGTACTCTCCGTTGCCTTGTCTGTAATTATTGGGTCTGCTGATAAAAGCTGTTGTTTTTGTCGGAAAAGTAATTCAGCGCTGGTAGCCCCAATAGCTCTCTCAAACCATTTGATAGTTCTAACACTGTGTAAAGAATGATGCATGATCTTGTGATGGGCTTGAAAAGACAGACTGCAAATGAATACATACATACTGCATATCCAAAAGCAAGGCAGTATTCAGTGATGGCATATGATCTTCTGGATGATCCTTGAGGAAGCTCAAGCTTATAAAACTCCTCTTTTCCCTCCTTTTTTTCCCCAGTCACTTTTCCATAAGACACAGTTTTTCATGTGGGATGAAACTGAAGTTCTCAACTCACATGGGGACAGTCACTGCCAATCCTGTATTTTTGTGAACTAAACCAAAATGGAATTTGCAAATTGACAGAGCTATATCTCTCATTTGTCACACTGGGCAAGAGAGCTATTCAGTCTTTTCTGGCTGAATATGCACTGCTGATACACATTTTCTAAAGTTTATATTCCGTCTCTTAACAGATGTTAAAAATCAAACATGCATTTCAATGTGGTCTGGACAGGATGACAAAAGAGAACTAGACATGTGCTTTTAATGTCTATAAAGGACAGGATATTGATGACAAGAAATCCTGGCTTCTATCTCCAGCTCTGGAGACTGCAGGAGATTTAATCATTCTCAAAGGCATCCCAAGGCAGTGGATAAGATGAATCTTTTTATCTGCTCCCAACAGTAGGAACACTAAAAGGCCAACGAAGGCAGAGGAAGATCTTTTTGCTCTCGTTCTTTAGACATTCACTCCAATAGCAGTCGAAAAGAGCACTTATTTATATGCACAGCATAGGTGGAATTGCTTGTTGGCTGTCAAAGTTACTATCTACTGACCATTTTCAAACTAGCCATTTTTGAAGGCCTGAACTTTGGATAAACATGAGGAAAAGAGACTCCTGCTTCTTTGTGATATACTTGACAATCTTCATTCAAAACATAGGCCTTCTAGGAAATATTTCTTACTTCTAGGAAAGTATTGAAAGTAATGGCTGCAGGAGCTATTTTCATATGAATTAAAAAATTGTACTTTCTCTAAATTTGTACCCTGAAACACGAACATTCAACTTCCAAAATGCCACTATTCACATTTTAAGTCTACAGATGATGGCTGAGCAGAATCAGGCAGTGGGAAATGTGTAATATTAAATGTGTAATAGACCTGTAATCATCTATGCTAAACAAATTCAAAGACCTAGTCCTAAAACTAGCAATCTTGGTAGGATCTAGAAAAATTCAGTTTATTGAGAATTAAGAAATTATAAAGGAAAACGAGCAGCTTGAAAAATCTTGCTTCCCTTTTAAAGTTTCCTACTCAACACAGTTATATTTAAATACTATGTTACCTGTTACTGATAGAAGTTAAAACATTGATGCTATTCCCCCAGTTTCCCATTTTCAGTCAGTTTCTTTGCTTTTGACAGCATTTTTAATGTATTTGATTTGAATACCTTGCCCTTTACCATCAGTAATTGAGACATCTTTTTAACACCAAAGCAGCACAATAATGAAAGAATTGTTGTTGGTGGTGGTGTATTTCAAATTGGATTTTCAAAAGTGCTGAAATAACTAAAGCTCGAAATTTACTTTAACTGTAGTGGCAGACTGATAAATCTAAATTCTCTTGAAGGTCTACCCTCAGCTCGTGGGTAGCAAACCTGTAAATTGTTTAACTTGCCTACTGAGCCTGTGTCTTCAAAAGATGAGCAGTTAGGTCCAACAACCTAAAAGATTGTTTCAACAGAAACTAATTTTAAAGAATGTTAATATGTTTAATACAGATTAAATATTTTTGAAATGCCAACAGAATAAATCAACATACAACACAGATAATACTGTTTAACCTGTGATGTGAGGGTAGTATTTCTCTTCTTTGTAGATATTTGAAGATTAGTCAGTTAAGTACTGGATAAATGCTGAATACTACTACTGTTAGGAATTCTTCTTGTGAAGTACAGGAGATCATATTTCCATGTAGTTAGAGAGGGACCACTTGATAGGATTGCTTGAGTTTTGAAAAGTACTGAAAAGTGTTGCTGTGCTCCAAAAAGATTCTCTTTTTCAACACTTCATGTTCTAAAATAATTAAATGTAGAGTGGTTTTTTGGAGGATACGTCAATGGTGACTCATACATTGTATGTGCATGTGAAAGAGGCAAATCATAACAAAAAGGAGTGAAAAGTGAATTGGTAGGACTATGTGAAAACCTGATTTTTTTTTTGCTTCAGTTTCTAACTAAAAAAATGTATTGTGATCAAAACAAATTTAAAATGTGAGGATTTTTCCATGAGAAGAAAACCAAGTTAATTTAACTTCACATAATTTTAACGAAAACAAGATAGAGGGGCTGAAGAGTCCAGTTAACCTTTTAACCATTGTTAACAGAGGCAGTAAAAAGGTAGGCATGCTTCAGTTTGCCTGATTTAACGTGAGAGCCTCATGGTAAAGGTATTCCTGTTGGATGCAAGAGATTCTTTATTATAGGGAATTCAACTTTATTTTTTCCGGTGTGTAGAGATGCTTCAGCTGTGTTACACAACGTCTTCTGGAGTGAACTCTTGTACTGAGTGTTTCCCGGAGCTATTGCCCAAACACAGGCGTCTCGTCTCCCCCAGGGCTATAACTGTGCAGTTATAGTCATTCTGTCTTTGTCCTTCCCCTGCCTGTACGTAGGCAATTTATGCAAACAGCACAGCTCCAACAGGAGAGAGAAATTTGCCTCTGAAAACCCCAAGTTAAAAGTGGTCAAGGTGCTCCTCAAGAAGTGCAATTCAAAGACACCTTCCATGTACCTGTGTCTGACTCACTCAGTAGGGTTTAGGCAGCCAGCTAAGGATTATCCATTTGCCTTAACCAGACTACAGGGTAATAGGGTGAAAGCAACAGTTCCCTCATCTCCTCCTTCTCCGTGTCTCTATGAATCCAGCACCCCTCTTTCTGCTTCAAACAACAGAACAGTGCAGGATGTTTTGCAGTGTGGTTCAATTGCAACTTTAGTATTTTTTTTTTTTTTTTGAATGGGGGGAATGTTTTCTTTGACATCCCCCTCTGAAAAAGGATAACTTGTAAAGCTTGACATTAGTATAAAAATTATAGTTTCTTTCTGTTTGTGTCCTTTTGTTAAAAGGAAATGAGAAGTAAATGTATCCCTGCACGGGACTGTGCCTGTTCAACTAGCAGTACCTCTCAGAGCGAGAGTGAACTAAGAATCTGCTATGAAATTTCATTAGAAATGTATTCCTGTGAGGCTCAGATATGAATTCTTTGGAAAAAATATACCCCAGAGAATGTCCATTTCCTTTGCAAATTTTGCTTGTGTGTGAAATCCAGCTAGTGAATTTATGCTTTTTGGCTTTAGTTCTGCATTTAATAGTGTCGTGCAGTAGACTCTAGAATAAGACCTTGCTTGTTTTCCTGTCTAGGATATGCTGCAGTAGCAAATGAAAGAGGGGAGAGTTAAAACTCCAAAGACTTTCACAGTGCCAAGCATTTGAAGAGATATTTGCATATTTACACCGGGGAAAAAGTACTTTGTTAGTAGCATTCTCTGCCCACAGTCCTGTCTTCAAAGATAAATGTGGATAAGATTTGTTTCCTTTTCTGCCTGCCTTGGCTGTGTACCTCGTCATTCAGTGAAATTATAATCCTTTACTTAAGTCATTAACTTGCTCTCTTGAAAGTGTTTTGTGGGATCTCCAAACAATTTTGCTCAATCTCTGGCACAAGGGGCAGGATAAACCACAAAGATGACAAACATACTTTGCAAGTTGTATTTTGAAAACAACATATATATGGCAAATACATCACCAGGCATCTTGGACATGTGACAAAGAAAATAATGAGAAAGAAAATGAAAGCAGTTTGGTTAAATGGCATATATAGTCTTTGGTCTATTGAAGTATGAAGCTTCCCTATAAACTTTGAGCTGCTTTTGGTCATTTTAATGGCATATTAATGTAGCAGCTTACCTAAATTAATAATTTACTGCTCAAAGTGAGAGCCTGACAGGCTTGTTCTAACCCTCTGTTCTCTCATAATCTTAAAAAGCTGAAAGCAAGTCCTGTATATCTGTTACCTTTACAGGGAAAGCTTGCTTGTTCTCCCTAAGTGGGAGCCAATTAATGCATCCTAGGTGTGTAATTGTCAATTTTCAAATGCTGCACAGAGCAGCATTTTAAACAGAAAAAATCTTTTTCTCTGCACAGTGTGACAGTAATGAAAACCAATCGTGTTCTGTTCTACTAAAAAAGAAAAAGAAGTTTGCTCAAGCGTGTTACTGTTCAACAATAGAGACGTGCATTTGTTAGAAAAAGGATGCTGACAAAAAGTCTAAAAAGTCTGAAGGTCAAGTGAAAAACAGAGGACACCAAAGGCCATTAGGAGTCAGACCTCAGAGTTAATGCTTCTTTTGATAAAATAAGCACTGTAAAGGCAAATATGAAACCAGGCTATCATCAAGGTTATCAACTCAATGTCATTCTTTCAAATATTCTCTTGTGTAGTTGTTGTGTAATGGATGTGATCCATGGTAGCCGTCATACCATGTTCAATTTCCCAGTAGGGAAAAAAAATCCAAGTCTCTGATAGAATTTGGGAGGCAATACACATGGTTTATTTATGAGCAATTTCTAGGGAGTTGGTATGAACTGTCTATGTGACTGTTTTAGGCCAATTTTATCATTTTCCTGGCGAAGGACATGACTTTATTTTCAGAGAGTTTATAGCATTTTATTGCGTCATTTTATTTCTTCTGCTTCTTATTCTTGTTTATTATTCCAAGTATGCTGCTATGTTGTGGTTGATATTCAAAATACTCAACTTTCAAATTGCTATTGCAACATTATAGTAGTAGTAGCATTGCTATTTCAGTTCCTAAATTCTGAGCTCAGTTGCTAGATTTTTTATAGTTTGTCTGTGAATGTAATTAATACTTTTCATAGGTCTTTTTTTCACTGCTCTTTTCTCATCTGTAAGTTTTCTACCAGGCTGTTCTACGTGTTTTCAAATGCTGTTACATTTCCTTCAATAACAAGTCATGGTAAAGAACACTCTGGAGAAGTTCAAGGATAAAAACAGCTAATATATCTAAGAGTTGCCAGTTGCTTATCAGAATGTACAGTTGTCTTTTTTCGATACTGTTTAAGGACTAAGGATTAAGAAAATACTTCCAAGTGGCACATCATTAGTGACTGAGCCAGATTTTGCTCCTAGGTATACATTTGTGAAACCCTGCTAATCTCTATCATGATGTGCTTATTTCTATTGCCTTAGAGAGATGATTTGCAGTCTGAATTCTTTATTCATAATTGCATGCTGCATGTGGTGGGTGTATTCATATATTTCTTATATTTAACCACAAGAATATTGGGTTTTCCTTGCTCTCCTCTGGTTGCTCCATTTCACCCTGTGATCCTTTCTCTAGAATTCACTTGTGTCTGTTTTCACTTATGATTCTTCTTTACCACTTTTACATAAATATTTCACGACAGAAAACATTTCTTTTAGTTCCAGCTGTTAGTGTCCTCACATCAATTTTCTGCATGCAGCTTGCAGTCTTACGCCACCCTGTCTTAATTAGAACCAGAAGAGCATGTTTGTCTAATTTGTGCGCCGTCCTGAATTCTGGTTCATGCCTGAGCTGCCAAGTGAAACAGAGTAAAAGAGAGGAGGAGAAAAAAAAAAAAAAGGAAAAAACTTGCTCTTCTATCTCCTGTGTAAATCTGAGAATTTTTGGACTGCAGTTCATCTTAATTTACACAAGGATAACTTCACATATACTCTGTGCTCTCCTCCGGAACTGTGGAGCTCATTGCATTCCCATTCATACAATACAAAGATGGAATATATTTAAGCAAGATATCTGGGAAATTGTCACACTGATGAGCTCAATTTCAAGTCTTGCTTGACAAAAATAAACTGAGGGTTCTCATTAATCTGTCTGTTTTGCTACTGGTAATGCTTGCTAGGGCAAATCAGGCAGATACAGAGCATCATTTTTGTATTGAACTTAAAATCCTTGAATGATAGTAGCACTGAAGTACATAGTTTTTGTGTTTATATGTTCACATTTTAAAGGATTCTAATAAAACAAATGAAGAAAAAAGACCCTACTTCACAAACCTGCCCTATTAAGCACAAAGCTTTCACATATAGAAAAAAAGCTGTATCCTACTTCAGAATTTTAGAAGACTCTTAGAAGTGTGAAAATTCTGCATCTAATATTTAATTTGCTAGTTTTTATTTAGCTGATCCTTGCTGATTGAAGGTTATCTTTTAAGTTGTGTTCTGAAAAGCAGTTCAATACAGTGAGAAGGTTTTCAATTTACTAAGTTTTTTTCATAAAAGTTTTTTCCACTTTTACTTTCTGGTCCTCTTTGTTCCTTTTCAGCCACAAACGTACATGGATCTTTTGAGCAAGCCTTGAGAAGAGGAGCAGAGTTGCAAATTGCGGTGCATTGGTCTCCTTTGAATGTCTTTATCCATACACTTATTTCAGTGCAGCTCAAGTTTAGACAGCTTTACTCTTTGCCATTTGACTGGCATGTTCTCATCTTCTCCTTTCCACGTATATTATAGTATAATGATAACATAGTGAAGAAAACAGCATAGTTACTCACACATCACAGTGGATGTTTGTTCATTATTGCTTGGAGAAAACAGAATTAATACCCAGTAACACCAGCCGTATCTGTAGCCATTAGGTGTTGGATTTTTCTTGCATGCAAAGGCTTGAGCATCTCTTTAGATGCCTGCAAAAGAATTCAAGCTAATGTTATAAGGAGGTTGTGTATATGCTTTTTATTATTTTATGACATATCTTCCACAGAAAACACATTTTGGTGAAGGAAAGGGAACTAGGAATAATTGTTATCCCAAAGTGTATCATTAATGTACACACATAGCTTTTTATAAGAAAAGTCCCGTGGAGAGCCAAGCTGTGCTGTTTAAGCTGAGTTACATTTGTTCCTCTCTGGGTTGCAGCGAATAAGCAGACGTCACGGAACGTATCCGTCACAGCAGAGAGAGGCCTTTAACCTCAGCCCATGAAAGGGATATCCCAAGGAGTTCTCCAGAACCGCCCTGTTCTGCAGGAGGAGGCAGCTTGATCCCTGTAATGCCTATTTCCTGTTTGCTTTAACTGGTGAGGGGTTTGTATTTCAAACAGTAATACAAATCCTGAAGAAATGAACATGTCTTAAGTCCTTCAGAAGCACATTATCCACTTGGGAGTATGATATTCTGTTTATGGTGCTTTAGAATAAGTCCTAGTTTTCTACTACTTATAGTTAAATAACTGAAAATTTAGGCTGACTTTTCATAGTAATAAACTCAGTTTGGATACATTTGTGAGCAGTTATGTTTTAAAACACATAAAAGAGCATTTCAAATAATAATAGTTAAGTGTATGTGAAATGCCTACTGCATAGTCTTCTGTTAAAATAAAAGTCAAATGAATTGTTCAGCTGTATTTTTTTTTGTGAATTCATGAACATTTACATTGAATTTTGAGTAGAAGTGAAACTTCCCAGTAGCTTTGCTTTTTTTATTCTTATAGGACTTATAGAGGCTTTCTAAAGCTTCTGTGATAAAACGGCAGGCTTTCAAGTTATTGTTATTTCAAGAGATAACATGTAAGGAAGTTCTCACTCTGCAGTTAGCCACTGCTTCAAATGTAAGTGTGGGTTTTTCAGGAAATATGTTTCCAGTCTGCTTTGAATAATGAAAAGATTTAGTACGGAAGGTTGATTATATATTTCATGAACCCCACATT
>JAVCKT010098200.1:0-10943 GCA_032273925.1 Rhynchotus rufescens
CGTGTCCCTGAACTAGCAGAAGTCACTGGCTCAGGAACTGCAACAAGAGCTGCCGCACTAAGCTAACGTCTGAGAGTGGGAGCACTTCTCCAGGCACACAAAGGACGCTTATTTTTCCTCTTACTTCAGTAATTGTGTTCAATAATAAGTAAAGGCATGAAACCAACTCAAAAACTATTTTTTTTCCTATCCTGTAGGCTCATCAGGTTAGTATGATTAAGGAATTCTGCTCTCTTCCCTATAGCAACGAGTACATAGGCAGGGAAGTGAGAAGAAGCAATCTGATTATGTTCATATCTGGTTGCCTTTGATATCTTTAACTGAATTTAATACCCACACAGATTCAGCAATTTGAATCAAATAAAAATCCTTATCTGGTAAATAAATAACTCAGAATATTTTTTACATACCTAGAAATGTAAAAATCAGGAATCTGAGTAGTATTTTGTTAAGCTATATATTATTTACACGCATACAGCTGCAGTATATCTCCCTGGTTTGGAAAAAAAAAAAAAAAGTACCATATGATAAAACAAGTACAATTCAACCTTTCTTTAGGAATGTAACTATAACAACATCAGTGTAAAACAACAACTTTTTAAAACAAACCTGCCTGCTTGTAGGATATAAAGTTGTTCTGACTCATGTTAGTCCTTGCTGGCTTAAGGAAAGACCTGAGATTTCCCTGTCCCTAAAAATAAATAGAGAGAAGTCCAAATATGTGTCAGGCAAGAACTTGACACACTACATTAAACATTGACGTTCCTTTTTTTCCAAAGTCAGGTTTCACAAAACACCAGCTTACTTTGCAAGATCCAGAAAGTCTGATGGAAAGTTTGAAAACATTCTCAAATTGTTGACTTCTTCAATTTTGCATCTAGGAGCTAGTACCAAAGCATTGCCACTGCCCTGAGGGATTAAACTCAATGCAGCAAATTGAAAAAAAATAGCTCCAAAGCTTCACACCATTCCAAATATAAACATCGTGTCTTTGATTTTCCTTCCAATTGGATCTCAATTATATGAGAACAACTAATAAGCTAAATGGCAGTGCCGCTTACTCGCATTCCTGTTAATACTCAACAACAGCCAGGCAAAACAAGAAGCAGACTTTACAGCTGGTTAGGAAATAAGAGAAACTGTGTCACTACTTTGACGCCTTTCAGCT
The DNA here is from genome assembly GCA_032273925.1 of Rhynchotus rufescens. NCBI lineage: Eukaryota > Metazoa > Chordata > Aves > Tinamiformes > Tinamidae > Rhynchotus > Rhynchotus rufescens. The sequence continues at coordinate 1,169 of JAVCKT010098200.1, forward strand.
TAGAGACTCTCAAACCAGACCCTACCCTTGGCTTCAGGAAACTGTATAAAAACAGGTCACCAAGAGGTTGTTTTGGAAAGCAGACAGGCCAGTCTTGTTTTGTGCAAACATACATATCAAAAATCCTCTTCTCTGCAGATCAGTCTTCACAGACTCCAACTATTCCTCCTTTGTACCCCTGTGGGAACCTTGCAGAATCTTTCCAACTCCTTCCTCTTCCTTTGGGTTTTATTATAAGCATAATCCACTTTAACAAGCTAATCCACAGAAGAAGTCACGTTAATGGAAGACCATGGTGTGACTCTTTCAAAATATGCAGAGTATTTCTGTTTTGTCACTGATAAATCCAGAGGCGTGGATGTCCTTCTCCTGAACTACACGGGAAACCAGGTGGTGTTCTACTGACTTTGATTCACTCCATCGAAATGAGAATTATTTTATAATTTTGAACTTTTAGAAGTTTTCATAACCTGCTTATTCATAGGTGCTGCAAACAAGTTGCAGCCTGCTGTAAGCAAGAGCTGACTAGAAGATGATATTTTGTAGTGCTGTAATAATACAGAATTTAAGAAAAAATGCAAAAGGAAGAAGAGAGAGAGGGAACTGAAGTTAAAAAATAAGTACTTGCATCAAATTACCTGTACTATTGCTATATAAACATTATAGTATGTAAACGAAGTATTTGCAACAAAGCAGAATATACTTTGTTTTATTTTTATTTGATTCTGTATATATCAGTTTAAGGGAACTGCCAGTGGTACAGCCCCAGTTCTGTCACCACAGTGAAAACATATACGCTGTGCTGCTTTTGCCACATACCATTTTCTATGTTATGGACCCGCAAGCTATGTTTTCCCTCATTTACTTTCCTTCCTTTTATACATACCTGAACTGTTCTTTCAAATACAACAATCATTTGGCCTCACAAGTAAATTTTAACCAAGCACAATAATTTTCCTACAAAAAATGTGAATTCAAGAAGACAAAATGCACTGGTATGTTTTCCACCACACTGAAGTCCAGAAAATGCTTTATGGGATTCCCTTTCAGATATTCTTCTGTGAAAAAATAATTATGCTATTAAAAATTAATAACGGATCCACTGACTTCTTATTCATTTTACTACCTGACATTATATACATCCTTAAACATGCAAGTTTACTTGTTGTCCTGGTAAACACAGCAGATCTGTGAAAGAGCTTCCACACACTCGAGTCACGTTCCTCTATGGGAAACACGGAGCCCTAATAAGGAATGGGATGAAGGTGAGAAAAGGTTCAGATGAATCTTCAGGTAGTCCACAGCCTTTTGTAAATGTTTATTTAGTCTCCATGTGCCCCATATTTACAACTCAAACAGGACTAAGTAAATCTTTTAGAGGTTTTGTAAAGCTAGAAGCACTCATAGCTGTGTGCTATTCTCAAAGCACTAGTGCTGTGATAAAAGTCAAAAATAAAAATTTAGGAAATTCAGGAGCACACAGTATTTCGCATGAAATTACGAAAAATAGTTTCTATTATTCTTTTCTCAGACTCAGCTGATTCTGAGGTTAGGTGATTCTTACAGGCACGAGACACTGCTTCCTGAGCACTCTGTCATTGTTTGGGGTTTGCATGGCTTTTCTCAATTTTGGCAAGATCCAGGTTTGACAGTTTATCTGATCACCCTTCAAAATCAGTAGGACGGATCTGGCAGGACATCAGCTGAGCACCGAAGAAGGGACTGCAATAGCACAATATATTACATGCTCTACAGCCATTTTATTAAATTAAGGCTCTGTGGGTATTTGCCATGCAGCAGTTCAGCCACAGCCAAATTAGCAGTATAATCACTTCTCTCTGATGCCAGGCAGCCGTTCTGCAAGAGCTTTCTGCTCTTCCCATGCAGGCCCAGGCCCTCTGAGGACCTTTCCATGCTGCTGTGCTCTATTACTGTGCTATTAGAGTCAGCGTGACATGTTCACCATCTGTGATTTTATAGCTTTATGTAAAATACTAATAAATGGCAATATACTTTCTAAACAAACATTCATAAATATGTCATTTGAAATTACATTTTTATGCATATAAGAAATTATGAAAAATTCCTAAGAAAAAAATGTAACGTGCTAAGTTGTTATACTCGCTATTTACATTTTATTAACTGTCTTTAACGTTATCATGCTATATATTGGGCACGGATGCAATTATGAAGTAAGCATTATCCAAAAATAAGATTGTGTGTGTTTGTGTGTGTGTATATAAGGTAGCAACTTTAACTGAAATCACAGCTTTCATCTTCTGTTCCTTGGATCATGATCTTCCTTCCTTGCAGAACACCTATGTGTACATGGTTTGTAGCAACATAAATTCAATCTTAAACAAAATATTCCTAGTGCCCTCTCTTTGCTCCTCCAAAATAATCCAAATATTTTTATCTTGGATTGACAGCCCAAGTTCCCTTCCTTCCTTTCAAGCACTCCTCTGAAAATTAAGAATATTGTGGTTCAATTAGCTGAGCATGTAATTACTCTCACAGCTTAACTGATTAGCTCATTTGAAGGAAAAATGGAATGGACATGGATATAGAAGATTTTTAGACCATCTCATCATATAGTGGAGATGAAAATATTTATCACCCATAAATGCCTAGATAAACTTTACAGTGTAACTCCTAAATCTCTTGAGATCAGAAAGTAATAGAGCATTCTTAATACTGCATAATAAAGGCTGTCATGAGAAATACAATCAAATAAAGTAATCATTTAGGGACATCAGAACTGTACCTATTTAGGGTCCATTCATTCTTCCATTAGGGTCAGCTGGGAAAAGCTTCAGATCCTGATAATGGACTATCATTTCCTCTTTTATTGCTTTGCTCCTTCAGGTTTCATACTTAATTAGAAAACAATCATAATTCTAATGGTTGAACAAATAATCTCATTGGTTTATAAGCAGTGAAATTTCTCTCACTAATAATGAAGTTAATCTCCGAACAACTACAGAAAGAAACACAGCAACGGATAAAACTGGGAGGAGAGGAGAGCAAAGAAGCAAAGATCCATAGTTAAAGAATGAATGCAACAATTACTATTTTACAGAAGATCAAAACAGCATCTTATAAGTGGACTCTCATTTCAAACCACCACGTTTACGCTGCTTTCTTTCTAAAGACACCCTGGCCTGGATTTACAAGACTGAGGAAAGACATGATACAGACTCAGCACTCGCTAACCACAGGTAAACTTGCTACCTACTTCTTTGAGAATAAAAAAATGTTATTCTATAAAGAATATGTTCTTTGGACATTCTTGTTATTCATCTAAGAATCCAACAATTCAGATTATGGTGGAATTATGTAAGGATTCCTTGGACAGATTGCTCCTTGATTCCATAAAAATGCCACATGAACACAGACTTTCCAGAAAGAACCTCCAAAACCACAGACATCTGTGCATGTTAGAGAAGGGGAGAGAATTCCATAATGATTTAGTCATCATATACATTGGTGTTTTCTAGTCTCTTCTAGAATTCAGAAATGAGAACAGCATCAATGTGTGATCGTGTCTGCAAGACCTCAAGTAGTGCCTGGTCCAAAATAGTGAAGGGCACATTATTTACACTCACAGTCCTTCAGTTTAATTATCTGAGAAATTATGTGAAAAAATGCTTATTCGCCATTATGCTTTACGCCCATTTATGTTTAGCATATATGCAATGTATTCCCTCCTTTCTGACACCTCCTCTTAAAGTTTTAATGCCTCTCCATGCCATAAAGCAGCAAGGACTGTAGCCATCCACATCCCCACGTGCAGAAGGTTCTTCCTCCCCACATCCCCATAGCCTAATATCATTCAGAGCATGGGAGACACCTAAAAGTGACTCACTACATCCTGTATATCCTCATCCGTTCCTGCAACTCATGGAGCAAACGTGTCCTGAGCACTGCTAAGTTACCTGCAGCCACTGTCTGCACAGAGGTATGTGTCAACCACCTGGGCACTCAAGATTGATCATTAACTTCTATTTCTCCGATGACAAAATAATCCTCTGCTTCTGTGAGTTTCATACTGAAGCCTAATTTTCTTGAAAACTCCACTCCAGGACATTACTCATGCAAAGGTTTATCTTCAGCCTTCTTCAAGAAATCGTACAGAAAATCAACGCCAAAGCTGTCCAAACCTGGGCTTTACTGAACTAGGTCTTTCAGTTTACTGAACCAGTAAACAGATGGCCTGAAAAAGGGCTTGCAAAATGCTCTGCCATTCCCTGAAGCAAACAGGAGGAATCCTTCAGCAGGAGAACTGCATTACTCACAGCACCGCTCCGGGTCACCATACACCCAGCAGCTATTTCACCCCATCAAATATGAGAAGAATGAACTGCAATTACTAAAACCTCACTGTACACTACACAACTTCTGCACTGCTCTGCCAGCACAGCTCTGACCATTGGTGCTTTATAGAGCCCAATGGGACTAGACCCCTGATTTGCAGAGCACTACGCATACACGTGCTGAACAGACACTTCTCAGCGAGTTTAATAACACAAGTAACCATGTAAAATTCAACAATTTGTGAAGATTTCAATGTAAAAACTTAAATCTTAAAAGCCTATTAAATAAGAAGGAAAATCAGAATTGATGAAAAATTAATCTGTTCTAAAACTGCCACTCTCTTTCTAGTTTTACTTAGAAAGTGGTGTCTGAAAAGCTAAATATTGTATTTTACTTGAAGTGTATTCAAGTAATGCTCTCAAAGATGAATTGATTATACAGTACCATTGAGATAAATGCTTTCTGGCAGAAGCTTCTTATCACCAGTGTAAAAAACTAAGATTGTGAATTAACACCATAATAGTATTTCATAGGATGTATGAAAGTATAAGGAACACTGAAGTCTCCCAAGTTGCAGTTGGTCAATAAAGAGGAGTTTCGGGATCAGTTTCATAACACTGTTTGTCCGGGAGACTTTTCAGCAACAAGTTTACCATTTAAAGACTTCTGATACTCAGGGAAAAAAGATCTTTCTTAAAATAACAACCTAATAATAATTATGTGCTGTATGACATTTTCCATAAATGGTTATGACGTACAAGATATTTTCAAGCAAGGAGGCCCAAATAAGTGTCATGTCTAGGAAACAGGAAGAAGCTGACTGAATATTGAACAAAATTGGGATGTATCCCATACAGACTTCCTTTTCAGTATCAAGCACAAGTTTAATAAGTAAGGCGAGGTACTGAATGGCAAATTTATTTGACTGAGAATTTCAAAAATTGTTCTATAGGGACGGCAACTTCAAAATTGAAAAAAAATCTGTGCAAATCACAACTATTTGGAATTAAATATTTGCTTCAATGTTTAGATCATTTTGTTTTAATCTTATATTCATTTAAAATTAAAGTGGCAATCAATTTTAAAACAAAAAGAGGACCGTGTTACTTTGAAAGTGTGATGTTTTCATGTGGCTGGAATTCCTTCCAACCTTCCCTACATTTTCACTTTTTTTTTTTTGTTTTGTTGTTTTCACATTCTGGTTTCAGAAAAGTGTGAAAACTCAGGTTTTTCTAAACAGCAGAGGTAAACATAAATAACAAAACTATAATTATGCTTTATCAAAAGTGTCTGGTAGTAGACACTTGTGATTCTCTACTCTTATTTCTTCCCTGGCTTCAATCATTTCTGCAGGACCATATGCCGTCCACTGTTTGTTTCTTCTCCAGAAATTCTCTACTGGTGAGAAAATATCGCAGCTACTCAACTCCCTGCTTTCTGTGAGAGGGAGGTGCCCATTTGATTTACAAGCATAGCCACACTTAATACTGAATTTATAAGCGGTCTATGATAAACTATGCCCTGGCCACATTTAAAAACATTTTTAAGCAATGATTCATGTTTCTCAGAAAGGCTCTAGACCAGAGCTGTAGAAATTTTAGAAGGTGAAAACAGGCACATTCCACTTCCGTAAACTAGAAGTTATCTCTGAAATTCAGCATCATTTTCTATAGACACCCTCTTCTGAGTTGAAATGACACACTGTATTTCTCATCTAACTTGGTGGAAATTTTCCCACTCTTCTTCTTAATAACATAAAGCAAAAGTAAGATGAACAATATTTTTAAAAAGATATGGAAATTCAGGGACGTTCAGTACAACATAAATGAATTTGAACAATCTGACCGAATTTTTAATTGCATTAAGATTTTTTGTTCTCTCTGCAAATCAGAGATATAATTTAAAATAATTTTGGAGGTTCCAATAGTAGGAATGGCACAGTAACATTTCAGTGACATAACCTCACAAGCTCATTATGAGGAACTCCTGCAAGAACTGAATTTTCACAGTGTTAAAGGATTGAGAAGCTTAGCTGGGAATTGGAAGATGATCATAAAAAGGAAAGCCCTTCTTCCAGCATTGCTTGAAAGATGAACAAACCCATATAAGAAATTCTTTTTCCTCCAGAGGAACTCGGGGATCATTTTATCCAGTCAAATGTCTGCTCCTGTTTTGACTGAGCAAGATCTGAAGAAGAAATAAAACCCTACAATAATCATTACTGTACAGATGCTTTTGACTAAAGAGCCCTACCTGGCAGACATTTGGCCTTTCGCTTTCCCTACAATTTTGGATCATTTATTGAACCCTCTGTGTCACAACTGGAGTCCTGAGATGGCACTGCCCCAAGAGACACAACAGTAATGTCTTCATGGCTATTAACACAGGGGCTCCTGCAGCAGGTCACCAGTCCTGCCAGGGGCAGACATCAATTATATTTGCTTTATTCTGACACCACACACCATCTTCGTAGGGCATCAACAGACAACAGGTTTCCCATATTTCAGACCAGCAAAACAATACATGGATTCAATAACAAAAGCCAGCTAAACCACAGAAATTATTACCCTTATTTTTTTGAAAGTCTGAATCCTGAAGAATATACATTTTTCCTCCAATAGCAACTTTCACAGTGGCATTAAAAGCAGCAGTGTTCGCTAGATAAACGTATTAAATAGAATCTCTCTCACCCTTGAGAAGTAGATGACTGGAAAATGAAAAGTAGTTTATTCTTGCTTAAAAGAAACTCCTGGTTTGCAGTGCCCATGTTGTGTGCCACTTTGTGCCCAAGCACAAAGTCCAAGCTGCAGTTTTGTGCAAGACAAGTGACAGTTTTTTAGTTACTATTTTTTGTAGGGATAATAAATCCAGCAATACTTAAAGGCATCCAAAGAGCAACAAAAGAATCATGAGCCCATGTAAACGATCCCCATTGCTCACACAGATGCAAAGGGTATAAAGGTAATCCAAACAGCCTGCTATTAAAAAAAAAATGCAGAAGAGAGGCATGGAGTGACAGATCTCAGGGGTGACAAATTCATGGCACGTGGTCACACAGTGCACAGTTACACTCATGCAGACTAAAACGGGGTGTGCAGAGGACCACCTTGGACAACAATGTGGGTGAAGTGACTCTTAGGCTGTGATAACACAAGGTATGTCAAGCACACAACCCGTGGACCTCTGCCAACACGTGAAAATGTTGGGTCTGACGAACACCAGCACCCTGGGGCAGCAGCCTCACACCCTCAGCAAAAGTTTGGCCAACCAGAAACTCAGTTCAGACCTAGGTGCACCCAATCCCACCAGCAAGACTCGCTCCACAAGACAGTCAGAGCACAGAATAAAGTGGGGACGAATTCAGAGAGACCCAGTTAAAATTACTAGCTGGAAAGGGAAGAAATGGCAGGAGAAAAGGCTGCTAGAAACTAATCTACATGCACAATGAGAAAAAGAAAAAGAAAAAAAGCAGATGAGTGAGGGCCTGAGGGTCAATTTATTCACAGGAAATAAATAACCGACATCTTTTCAAACACAAGGGATGGCTATTTTCTGTATTAGAAGGAATGTAAACTAGAATGAAAGCAGTAAGTCAAAAGTATGGAAAAATATATTAATAATTAAATCTAAATGTAAAAGTATTTTTCTCAAGCCAAAACTGTGCTCCACAGATGAAAAGGATTAGACATTTCTCCATATCATAACTTTTTCCTGTATAAAAATTCACTCTGAAATAATTCCTTCCTGTCTCTAATTTCAGGATGTTCACTTTGCTACTCCAAAAACAAAACTTAAAACATGTTTTTGCCCTGAGCCCCACAGAACTTGTCACACTGCAGTCAGAATCTGTTCATAAAAATATAGCTCCCAAAATGAGCTGTTTCATGACAAGACAGACTTAAGAGTCACAGCCAAAATAATAGTTTTATATAACAATCTATTTCATCACTTTCGTCACAAAATCCTCAGAACTAACAATTTGCATTAGGAATCCAGACCTATGGGCCAAATTTACCCAACAAAATTCACAACTCCTTAGGAAAGGAATAAGACACTAGTAAGGATTAAGGAAGGATGACTCATGGTAGAGAGAAGCTGAAGTGAGTATCTCCAGAAGCCATTTTCTGGAACGACCTCTCCCAACACAGAACTACTGGAATTGAAAATTTAGGCTCTGGTAGCCACAAAGCAGGGTGCTGCTGCAAATCACCAAGTATACAAATTATCAGAAAATTCATTAATTTCAGGTGAGCTTTTTTGTGATTTTGTTTCTCTTCTCAACTCCCCAAATAGAGAGAAATGTTTCCGCACAAGAGAAGTGCTTGATCATTGTGCAGACAGCACGTCCCTCACTCCCTGGATTTATTTACCCAGAATTATGGAGCTCAAGACCTGCACAAACCTAGACTGACTTTGTGGTCCTTTCTCCTGCATCCCTGGGTTCCATTACAGGATTTCCATAAAGTGGTAAAAACCTGAGAACACTGCTCATTTTTAAAGAGCAAGCAAGAGGGAGCTTCAAAAGGATAGAAAGGAAATCCCTGTCCAACCACCACAGACAGAGACACATGAACCATGTACTGGGCTCTACATTTGAAAGATGCTCCAGATCTCCAGGAATATTAACCGGGAAGTTGTAATAGATTAAAACATATTATCTGTATTATATAAGCAGGCAGAAGTGGTGAGCAGCACTGGTGCCAGGCATTTTGTAGCCAAGATGGCAGCGGGTTTCTGTTTCCTTTAAAAGAAATGGGGCAAAAAGCATGAAAAAGGTTCACCATCACTAATCAGGTGCAGAAGCCAAGATCAGTTTCAAACCAGATACCATAAAGGAAGAGTCATATGTCCCTCAAATCATCAGAAGATAATTTTACAACAGAACAATGATTGAATATGTCATTCCACTTTGAAACTATAAATTAAAGTGGAGTAAGTAACTATAAATTAAATGAAGTAAATCTGCAGATAGATTACAGTATTGGATGGACTTGATTTTAGTAGTCATGCCCAATGAGAGTTAGTGTAACTCAGAAAAGATTAAAAAAAGGTAAAATAAACAAACCAAACCTGCTGTCAGAGAGATAATCACACTAAATAAGTCCCTGCTCTTGCCACATGTAGCATAAACTGTTTCACCTTCTGCTCTCTCTTCGTAGGGTTTGTTTGATTTTACGTCACTTCAGTATAGGTAGAGGCAAGTCATTCTCATACAAAGCTTTAATGCAGAAATGCATACATTCCTTGGACAGAGAGCAAGGGTAAAATTCTCAATTTGGAGATTAAAAGATCAAGATTTCACTGCGAGTATATTTTACTTGGCAAAAATGAATTGTGGGGACACTTAAAAACAAAAGCAAGTAGCCATTAATAAGATACTGTATAAATGCTCAAGATTTCAAAACTGAGCTATCTAAAATAAGTATTACATAAGCTTTTTATGGGGATTTTTCCATCCATT
>JAVCKT010098201.1:0-10942 GCA_032273925.1 Rhynchotus rufescens
ATTCATGCCTTCGGAAGATATTTGTGCTTTTACAATACAAGTGAGTATGTGAATGCTTTATTTTGGATTCTTGTTATATAATCAAAGAAAAAGTCTTTACTATATTTTAAAACAGAAATAGGTAAGAGCAGCCACATGAAATACATTTAACTGTCATTGTACAGCAACCCTAATGCAATGTAAGCAATTTTGTTAGGCATCGTCTCATTTAACATCTCTCTTATTTTCTATTCAAGAAAAGACTTGCACTCAGAACTGCCACATTAGTTTAAAGATGGAGATGGGAGAACACAGATAACTCCCAGTTGAAGCAAGGTCCACATGACAGGTGACTTTATTTTTGGAACAGGATCACAAAATCTAACCCTGCGACCTTGCTTGTAAGGGGATGCCTTCCTTGAAGCAGCTGCTATGTACTACTGCATTACATTATTTTAATAACGCATTGTCTATATTTTAACAGAAATTAAAATCTAAGTTTAAGATTAAAAAAATGTAGATACGAAGCTACCTTATTATCACAAAGAAAGAATACTTTTTCTGGTTTTCATAGATTTTAACCAATTAGACTTTGATATAGTTTTCAAGACTGTCATGCATGAAATGCATATTTGAACTTAGATGGACTGGGACAATTTTCTTACGGATTCAAGAACAGCTAGATTGGAGATACTGAATCTGAAGCCCTACAGGCAGTGCAGTGAGGATGGTTCTGGCCAGCCTTTGCTCTACGCTCTGCCACTCCTGTCCAGACATGCAGCCATGCGCTGTCACGTGTATCTATATGGGAGATCTGTGCATACAGCCTGGATAACTGAACGGAGCCTGCTGGCAAACCTTGTGCTGGGGAGGCAGGGTTTGGGCACATAATTTGAGACCTCATGTCCAAGGTGCTGCCCCCAGAGATCCCATGGTGGTTGTGGGGCAGCCCCAAGGCCCTGGGCCCAGCCTGCCTGGCTGTGTGGGCTTTGCCTTGCAAGGCCACCCGCGGCATGAGGTCCTTGAGGAGGCGCTGGGCACGAGGAGCGGGTGGCCAGCATCCCGGCCGTGCGGGCACCGCCTGCCCCAGGTCCCCTCCTGGCTGGGAATATAGCACGGATGCTGGATGAACTCGGTTGTCGGTGTGAAAGCCGGGTGTTAGGCAGTTGCTGCCTCTATTTACTATGCATGCATGTAGGAATTACACTTATCTTAATTTAGGGTAGTTTTAAACATTATTCTGGTGAGCCTGTAAAGGATGTATGTATTTCTCCAAAGCACATAGCTTTTCGTAGGCTTTCTCATAATGCTTTTTTGTGCCATCAAAATGCAATTTACAAAACCGTAATGCAGCACTTGATCTTATTTTACCATTAGGTTGTATCAAAATTGAAACAATATCTTATATTTTCTGACAGTAAATGCTATGAATTTAAGACTGAATCTTCTTTCTAGATATATTAGCTGATGTTACCCACTATAGATGCTGGGAGATAAATTTCTTGTGTTTCATGTTTTAAATGTTTTAAAGATATGCATTATCTAACAATAAAAAAGTTTACATATAATAGACTTAGACCAGGACTGCTGAAATGCATACATTTTCTTAGAAAGCCATTTAGAATTTTTTCAAGCTATAAGAATATCTCACTAGTCTCACATTTTTGGCTCACTAGCAACCCATGAGATAATAAAAAAGACACAACTGCCTAGAGTCTCAGAGAGGCACAACCAGATATTGTATGTCCCTTGTTGTCAAAAAAAAAATCCTCTTCTCCTTATTGCCTTGGTTCTATCTGTTAAGAAAAACCTGTCTGGATGGCATAGGAGGTTAGTTGATTAGGCTGGATAAACTGGCTTTCATTTCCTAAACCGTTTTAAGTGACAATAAATGTTTCACTCAAATTTAGGGGCTCTGATGAGTCACTTTTACGTAGGCATAATGATGGCACTGCGTATTACTGTTGATGCCTCACTATGACAGTCTTAATGTAGTTGTAATTATACTGAAACTATTTGATAAGTAAAATCACTATATTAATCTGTGTGTTTTCCTTTCATATTCTCACAGAAATGTTCAGCTAAGTTGCTTCTCATGTTCTTCTTACTCTATGCTTTTGCAGAGCAAGAGAATGTAAGATGGACTCGAGCAGGATTAATATTCATTCACTGTTCCCTGCCCTCATTTTTCTTTTTCCTTACAAGAATATTAATGCTTCAGTTGTGGTAATGGTTGTATCTGTGTCAAACTCATAGCTGCTTCTGTCTGCCAGTGATAGGAGATCAGTTGCAACAGCACTGGTATTTTTGGTAATAAACTCTTCCATTTGTGTGACGGAACAGTGATATTCCCCTTCTCATGCTCTTTATCTAATCTGTTTATAAGGCTGTTACACTAAACATACAGCAGATGCACAGGGCTTAGACTTTCTAGTACAAATGTCTTAATATTTGTATAATATTTAATTTGGATACCAATTTTGAAACTGCAGTCTGGAGCCAATTCCAGCCTGGGACTATGTGCAGGTAAATTTTGTAAAATTGAGAACAACTGATTGACTTTACATGATACTAGAAAGCATAAAGTACCCTAGCAGAAACATCTTTAATTTTCACTCACATATACCCTGGTTACATAATATGCTCATGAATTTCTATAATAAATGTCTTCTGAATTCTTGCTAGTCCAGATTGCTAGGAGAATTATTTAATGTTTAAAAAAATAATGGGGCACGTTTATTGATAATGCGTTAACACTCACTGACATTAGTGCAAATAATCATCTTTAAATTGTAGCACCATCACACCATCATTCCCGTTTTGGGCAACAAACCCTTTTTTTGTTGTTGTTGTTGTTGTTTTCTTAAAGGTCTTTGTTTTTCTACTAAAAAAATAGTAACATTGAAGTTTCGTTGCTGTCTTGTGAGGAACAAAAGCCCCCACAAATTGTGAGAACTGAGAGAAAATATTTTGTTAGTTACTTTAAGCTGTGCTAGTTGCAATTGTCTAGCTGAAATAATAAAATATCAGTCCTTTTTTTTATCTATAGATGAAAGGCTTTAACATATTACAACTGGTATGAATTCCTGTAATTCTTCTCTGTGTTTATTGGAACATCAATGTCAGAAGTATGAATTAAATGAACAAAAGTAAAACAGATTTTTGTGAAGAGCTGTCTTAGAGTAGCTTCTGTCTGGTCCCTAGTGAATATGGAAGTTTACAAAAAGGATTTTGACTACTGTTGGTCATGTTTGCGCTATGGTTTGAAAAAAGTATAATTTTGAGGTCTTCTCCCAACAATTATAACAATAAAACTTGTATCATATTGTTGTATCATTAAAACTTATAAAATACTTTAGCCAAAATAGTTCATTGAAGACTCTCCTTATACTTTGGGATAACTTGAATCCATTCTTACATAGGTATTTTCCGTTTTCAGCTTAAATAGCTAAGCATGATGATATTGGTTTTATATATCAAAGATAACTGTATTTCTTATTTTATTGTTACAATTCTTGAATGATGGATTTCCTTGCTGTCTCTCAAAACTTAGACTATTGATGCTAAATAAAGTCTAGACTAGGAAGAATTCTGCCAATGCTGTTAGTGCTGAACTGGGTGATATTTTTTCACTACTTTTAGAAGTGATATTTCTAAATCTTCTGATTCTTTTACTAGGTACAGATTTGATCTATATTTTAAATATGTATTGAAGTTGCATATTAAACAACTTAATAAAACATGTTACAAAATAGCTTTTAAAAATAATATAAATGGAAAAAAAATTATAGTGAAGCTTGGACTAGTATAAGGTTCTACACCTCAGCAGTATTCATGACTGGCCGTGGGCTCTGAATAAACAAAGAGCACCTATATTGTTACTGAATAAGCATAGTTTGGCTTTTATAAAAATAAACTAGGTAATAATAAACAGTAGACTTCACTCCAAAGTACTATTTTAAAAATAATTGCCAGTAGAATTTATATTCTATTTTCCTAAAGCTCTAATCTTAGAGTCAATTAATGTGTTTATACAGGTTTTTTCGGAGTAAATACATTGTGTGAAGCCTAGGCTGACCCGAAATCAATGTTAGTTCCATTCATTTCATTAGCACCTATTGAATTGAGCAGATTTATTCATCTGTACAAGGTAAACATACGTTTATTCTCAGTGCTGAATAAACACTAATTCTGAAGGTTTTCCTTGTATAAGCCTCTGCTAATACATAGCCTCTTGCTTTATTTGCATGAAAAGGTTTGAATATGAGGATCTTAATCTGTGCATATTAGGCTATAAAGATGTCTTCACGTCTTCAGTCCTGTGTTTTAGGCATCTTTGAAGCCTATGGGAGCTGGAGTGCTTCTCAGAAACTTTCAATATGAAATCTAATTCTAAAAGGATTGAATAAATTAGCTATTTTTCCTCCTTACAATATGGCTTTTAAACACTGGATGAGCTACATGATGTGCAAATGTGCAATGAATATGGTTTAATATTAAAATAGAAATTGTACCAAACTGCTACCCTACATTTTTCTAAATGGAAAGCAGACCGTGACTGCTTGTGAGCATGTCTGGAGCATGGCTTGAGGGAGGCTACTATAGAAGCTGTAAAGCAACTGTATTTTCAAAAAGTAAAAAATACAGTGCCCTGAAACCAGAAATTGCTTTTGTTTTTTTGTACTTTTTCCTCTCTTCTAACATTAAAAACTAGTAATGTCTATGATACACTCACATTTGGTGTTGTTTATGGAGTGAGGCTGTGTGATCGCAGCCAGTTTTCCTGGAAATTGCTGTGCTGCTTAATGCAGACCTCCTTTTGTTCACTCGCTTAGGGACCGATCATTGACACCACGCTTAAATCCGGCAGCAGGCAAATGGGCAGCCTTTCCCGGGTCCGGAGGGTCTCAGGACAAGCCGGTCCTTTTTGATTTGTATCAATTCAGTCAAAACTGATCTCCGCTTGCCTCCAGGCAGCAGCCCGCAGGACTGTCATTTGACAATTGGCATTAACTCTGTCAAATAAAATGGAGAAGTTAGGACCTCGTGTTCGCTTGAGGTAAAGAAGTGCGTTGGAAACGTGCCCTCCCTGGTGCCGCGGAGGCTGAGCTGCGCAGGTGCCTCCCGGAAGGCCCAGGCCCTCCCGCTGGGCCCCCGGCTGCCGCCCGCTTGGGCTGCGCTGGTGTTCCCACCAGCCGGAACGTGGTGCTGGAAGTGCCAGGCCTATTGCTGTACTGCAGAGCAAAGTCTGGCTTGTTTCAGCTTGGTTAGCTCGGAGTGAGATGCAGAATTCACCCTGACAGGCCTTAGGATTTCGCTCTGGCTTTTATGCTCATCCCAAAGCTCAGGCAATTATTGGTTATACAAATTTTATGTCAAACAGCCTTGCTATTAGATTTTTCTGACAGCATATTCGCAGGGCACAAATAAATCCGTTGCATTTTCTGAGTTGGACTTGGATTTTAACGCCACTGTTTGCAGTGAAAGTGTAGTCCAAAAGCTGGTAATGTTTATCATGACATAGAAGCGATTTTGATAGATTGAGGCTAATAGACAACGTGTTGCATGGGTTCTTCCTGCGTAAAAGGAAGGTGTTTATCCTACACACGCTTGTTTGTGCGAGATACCCTTTTGGAAATCTGTGCTGAGTTAGCTTGCTGTGATCCTGTTACAATTCTGGTTTCCAAATATTATTTTAATTCCCTTATTGGACTAAGGAAATGGAAATAAAAACTCTTACTGTATCTTTTGAGGTGCAAATTTAGCACGCTAATCCAGTTGTTTAGGTTTTCAGAACACAAATGGCTAGAGTGATTTTGCTTAATTCCATTAAAGCATGCATGGTGCAATTACAGGCATTATCATACCTAAATGATGAGAAATCTTTCTTCCTGTGGTTTCCTATTAGATACCTTTCAGTTATAAGCCTTTGGCTTAAAAACCTTTTGGATATCTTGACTCATTTTGCAATTAAAAGAACTCCAAATCTGTTTTTTGAAAAAGAAACAAAATGTGAAAGGTCCTTGAATTCTGAGCATCTGCTGTTGGTAGAGTAGAAAGCTTAATGGCATGGTCTGTGTGTCCAGATAAACGAGGACAACAGATTTATACTGCTTTTTAGATAAAATTGAGTTGTATTCTGTATGCAGATAAGATGAAAAATACAAAGATGCAAAAAAGATTCAATACAAAATTTGAAAATACATTTAAGTTTTTATATTATCCAGTTAATGTGTTTTATCATATTAAGTTTTCATAGGCTTATGCAGTAATTCCTACATGTATTTAAACAGGAAATGCAGAGTTAACATACGTTCTTAGGAACCAGAACCTACAAGCAGTAAGAGGAAATGGCAATTGCCATCTAAAAAGCATTATTTTGGACTTAATTCATGAGTTTCAAACAGGCTTTGCCAGATACTTTACTCCAGCTAGTCTATGCTCCATATTTTCAAATATTTCCATATTTTCAAATAATTTATTTGCCTGCCATGTTGGTGATTGGTGCACTATTGTTTGGATAAATGATTTAAATTTAAATAATTTTTTTAGATAGTGTTGGTTTAAATTGGTTTAATTTAAACTCATCAATGATGTGTTTACTATTAATTATATAGTTTGTGTTACATTAGTACTTGAGATGTAATTGAACTCAACTAGTAGCAGACACTCTAAAAACTAATAAACTACTCATCATAATTAACTTTTCAGGAAATATATATATATATATATATATATGTTTTCATATGGTCACGCTAAAAAGCGAATCTTTTTGATCTTTTTTCCAGATTCTTTATTGCATATCTCTTTGAGTCATCTAACACTTTAAAATCTGAAATAGGGGATTTTTTTGAGATGGGTGGAAATGTGCTGGGAAAAAGTGTTTAAGGGTAACTATTCCTGCACCAAAATGGCTTTAATTTTCCCAACCATACTTTGTAGTAAAATTCTTAGAGGCCAGCAAAATTCTACTTTTGTATGGATTCCACAGACCAATTTCATTATTTCTGAGCAAGTATTCTCAGATTTCTACAATTTTAATAATAAGATACCGCATTTAAATATTGACAGCTGCTGGCTTGTTTTTACATGGCATAATTTCACAAGCCAGAACACCTACAGATTATGGTATGAATGTGTGTGTATGTATATATGTAAATTTGTGTGAGATATATATATATATATGTATTTAGAGAGTTTTTTATATGCTATATTTATGTGTGTGTATATATGTTTGAATATTTATTTGTATATGTACATATGTAAACATATATACACCTTAGCAAAATCTGCAGTATTCTTCTTCCTCTAAAAATAATCTTTAGCTCTCTTCTAATCAGAACTTTAAATCCTGAGTCCAGAATTAGGTTTTTGTATTCCATTTCACCTTCCTTATCTTTGGCCATTAGTAGTGCATCAAAGTCAAATAAGAAAATAAACAATGGCTCTAAGCAATACTGCAGGCAACATCGACTTTCCCTGTAACAAAATTTATCGTATCTGCAGTTCTTAGAAGTTCACCTCTGTACATCCTGCAGGTAAACAGTCAACTGCAGCTTTTCCTACATAGGCAATCCATGCTTCAGTACTTCATTTATTTATTCACCAGTAAGTACCCTGCTCCTTCTTCCAGGAAAGCACTCATTCTCTTTCAGACATACTTTGTAAATATTTATTTGAACTAGTTGATTGAACTCCTGATTAATGTATTTTTTACATGTAATTATTCAAGCCTCCCAGTGCCATTGTTTTCATTGGAAATTCAGTACTGCCCACTAGTCCTCACCAACTGACAGTAAAAACAGTGGAAGTTAAATAAGCCACGCCTTAGGCTTCCAGAGGACACTAAACAAATTGTGGTTTGTTAAAAAGCTTTTTTTTTTTTCAATTTGCTACAAGAATATTGATTATAGTGTAAAAGTTTTGCAAAAATGGATCAATGAGATTTGAGACTCTACTTTGTGGTATTATAGGAACCCTTTTTTTCAGGATAATATATTTCAGTTTCCTTAGAGAAGGCAGTGTGGTATAGCAATGCTAAGCCCTAAAACAGATGAAGATTTTTTTCAAGAACTAGATTCTAGTAGATCACTCTCTCAATTTACATTTTTTTAATAAGCTTTCTAACCCTTTGGGGAGCTAAGCCATACCAATAGCATAGAACTCAACAATTCTGTTTTTCAAAATATACTTTATGCAGTCATTTTCAGAGTTACATCTACCACTTGACGTACGAGTTGTTTAGCTTATGAAGTTTCTATACGTGTCTTCACAGGACATGGTTTATAGAAGAATTTGCCATGCCATAGTCTTTCACATTTCCTGTAGCATCGTTAGAACAAGGTGTGCTCAGCTGATGGGCCCATTTCCAGTGCAGGCAAGGTTCGCCTCCGCTGCCCGCCCGCTGTGTGTGTGAACAGCTCTGCAAGGGAGATCAGCACCAGGCGATCAGCGAGGATTTAGATGGGTGATTTCCAGCGCTCTGTTTGAAGAGCCAGGGATAAGCAAGAGATCTGACCGTGTCTTTTTCAGACAGTAGAGCTGTCTCTGACTACTCCCGGTTGACTGGGCACCGCAGCGTAGGAGTATGTTTTTTATAGTCTGTCTGCAATTATAACATGTAGATGATGAAAAGAGTGGGGTGATAAAATCACTATAGTGATTTGAGATTGTACACATTGTACTGCATCCAAGATTAGTTCTCTACCATCGAATAAGAGATCTGATCTAAGCTGCTTTAGTTAGCTTCGCGTTCAGTACAGATTGACTACAAATCCTCGCACATGTCCAGCCCCTGTAAGTCAGAGTCAGGGTAATGAAGTTCTGCAAGCAGATAAATCCCTTATATTCATATGGGCAGAGAGAGATCTCTGTGTATATAAGCTAGTGTATTTTTTCCCTCCTAGCTCGTTTAAGTACCGGTGTAGCATTGTTTAAATGACTGTAAAGCATCTGTGAATTATGTGAAGGTGGAAGATGTCAGTGCAACTTTTCTCAGTGCCCAGATGTGAATATGTAGCGACAGATGTGTTGAGCTCAGCTGAGCTGGAAACAGTTAACAGCTTCTTTGGAGAAGCCAGCTACTGAAGGGTCACACCTAACATTTTTCTTCTGAAACTAATGGCTGAAATCCTTGAACTATAATACCAGACTAGTATCAGTCCATTCTTCAATGTAAAGTGTATAAGAGCAGTTTTAGAGGAATGCTGTTTTAAATCATGCTTATATTAATACCAGGACAGCCTTAAATTCTTTCTGCAGAGTCAAGTTAAGTTTTTAGGAGAGTGGATCTAGCACCTTCCTCTGATCTGTAGCAGGATGCAACTTCTGTCCTTCTGGAAGAGTTGTACCAATTTAGAGCAGCATAGATTTTGTTACTGGTTTAAGTCTGTTTCCGCCTGCCTAACAAAGTAGGAATTGGTAGGAATCATAGGAATCAATTATGGTGATGTTAAGCATTAATCATTAAAGGAGCACTATGAAAAATGGTAAAAAGCTGCGTGAACTAGAGCTATTCAATCTGCCAGTAGTTATATGGTCAAGAGGGTTATTCCATAGCCAAAGAGATCATTTGAAAAGTTTCCTGTGATTTAGGCCTTTTATAATATTTTGTAGTTCACTCAAAACCATAGCTGCCAGCTCTGGGGAGGAAATATGCACCATAATACAGGTACAATATGAGTTAATTACAAATAAGATGGTGGGTCAATGCTGTTGCAGGGATGTACCTGAATTGCTTTCCTATATGTAGCAAATACTGTTGCATTGTTTTAGGAGAGCAATATGCTCAGTTAAAAACATATCTCCAAGTTCTTTTCCAATTGAAAACAGTGTAATTTTTATTTGATACAGTTTACTAGTTAGAATGGGAATTTCAGTATGTGACAAGGAAAGGCATCCTCAGTGCCCATCGTTAGAGATTAGGTGTGTACCAAGGTGTAGTCAAGGCACACACCATAAGAACTGATGTAATGGTCTAAGTTAGTAAAGCTTTTGTTGATTTTTTTCAGTATGACAACAACTGCAGAACATAATTTAAGTGAGATGAAAAAAAATCAGTGGTACTACTTGTGTACTGCAGTTTAGATATACATGGCATTTTCAAGACCGAAGTATGGATCTGGAATCATCAGCTAGATAAAAATGTGCTGATTTTGCCTAGTTAAAATCTATTTGTCGGCTAGACTCTTGCATGCCGGTGATGCATTCAGAAAGCTAGCTTCGAAGGTCAAGCACTTGCTTTGGCAGGCAACTTCCCCGTATAACAAGGTGAGTTAGGCTGTCCTATGTTTCCCATGAATGCTTGGCCAATGCTTCTGCAGCGTAGAGATCAAAATATTGGACCTATTTAAAAATCTTACTTATAATTAAATGTTAAGTGAATATTTTTATGTCACTTTAAGTTTTGGATTAGCTTTTAATGAAATTTGTTTTAAAATATTGTGTACTGCAAAATTGTCCAATAAACGAAGTGTTACCAATATTGTCTCCAAATGTCCCCTTGATCTAGGTGAAAGTAATGGTTAAAGCCCAGAATTTTCAAAAGGGAGGGTCTCCTATCATTTACATCCTGATTTTTTTTTTCATTAGATAAATAATGAGTCCTAAGAAAGACCTTATCCAGTCCCTTAGTTGTTAATATTCTCTTCAATTTCTTTTACCAGTGAAATAAGACAGCTTTATCTTTTGAAAATAAAAGACAATTCCTTCTCCATCACAATGCTGTTTTTTTATGGCCCCTTATCTTTCCTACCTTTGCTCTGGGTTTTGTGCTGGGAAATTGCTTGCACGCAGGTAAAGCCAAACTTTTTGCTGCTGTTTGTGGTTGATTAATTAGCCTCCTCTGTAAGGCTTCTGATTAGCTCTAACAAACTCCCAGAGGAGATTATTGCTGTCCTGTCCCAAGTTCTCTCTGTTTTCATGGCAGATAATGAAGTAAATGTCTAGATGTATGTGAATAAAT
>JAVCKT010098202.1:0-10941 GCA_032273925.1 Rhynchotus rufescens
TGGGCACGTCAAAGCTTTGCCTTCTCTAGATTTTGCTGATTTTTTTTTTAATTATTACTTTTATTTTTAATGCAAACGAATTGGAACAGTTAGGTGAAAGACAGCCTTCTCAGTACACAGGTCTGATTTCTTTCCAGGGTTGCTCATGCTGACTTGTGGAGGGCATTAGAGAAAAAAGTCAGCGTGAGCAACCCTGGAAAGAAATATCATATTAAGTGGGTTGTAAGACAGCAAGGTCCAGGGAATAGCTGCATGATAAAACTATCTCCATCTCCCCTGGTTGCTTGTTTCCATGGGCTGGTCTCCTTCCCCTCCCCTTTTGGGCCTTGAGGCTTTTACCCAACCTTTTATTTGGGGTAGGTCCAGTCGGGCAGGAACAAGACACCAGACAAGACCATTGCACTCTCTGAAGAGCAACTTTTATTCCATGATTTGTGATTGTGAAGAAGGAACTTCGATGTAGTTAATGAAACTCTGCAGTTTATGCCTGTGACTAGTCCCCTGTCACAGCAAGGTTGGTCCGTGCCTGTGATCAGTCACCAATGGATCTTTCCGGGCTCCATAGCTCTTAGGGCAGATACTGCCCTCTCAGTCCAAGTCCTTGGCAGTCAGTATCTTATTTATCTCTTTTAGCCTCTTTCCCTTTTGTATAAAATACTGCTTTTCTCTATGCTGTGGCCAGTCGCATGCTGCTATTTCTGTTGGTTTAAAACATTGCCAAGCCTAAATTTCCCGTGCAGTTTAACAGTGCCAGGATCGAGCCTGGCAGATGTGGTGAGGAATGAGCAGCGCTCGGGATGGAGCAGGGAAAACAGCAGCCGTGCTGCAGCCTACTCCTGCACCAAGCATCGAGACGTGGAGCGTCAGGAGAAGATCCCAGCCTCAGGAGACAGAAGGGCCCTTCTCTTTCTGCCTCTGGTTTTCACTCTTTTCCCAGTTTCTGCCATGCCAAAAGGAATGGGTGATCCAGTGCCCGCCATGGAGGGCAAGCTGCTCAAAAGGTGGCACATAAAGCCCAATTGTAATCTTAACAAATCTTTCTTTAGTCACTTGTCTGGTGTTAAGCATTTTTTTAAATAAGTCAGATTTTAATTGTCTGGTCTTTGTACAAAGTCTTGCCATTGAGGACATACAGCAGCCCAGGTTGGGGCTCTACTTTAGCACAGGCTTCCTCTCCTGACAGAGCGATTTCTGTTTTTTTTTTCTTTTTTTTTCTGTCTTCAAGGAAGCTCAGATTTTTTCTTGGCTTTGACTAACACCGAGAATGGACCTTCTTTAGAACAAATGTTATTTATGCAATCAAGTTTTTCTGCTTGATCTTGCTGCTGGTGCTTTTTCCTTTGCAACTCAACCTTAAGGCTGGCACTTATAAATTCTTTACCTTACTGAAATTATTATTTTTTATTTTATTTTTTATTTTTTATTATTTTTTTCTTGGGCATGTTGACTGCCCTGACTTTGTGAAAAGAAGCAGAAAGAGGAGGGGAAACCAAAACCCACGATTTCCATCTGCCAGGTGGGTGAGAGGATGTTGGGCCATGACGGAGTCCTTGCTGATGTTGACCTGGGGCGGGATGAGGGGCCGCCGGACTGCAGTGGTGGCCCCTGCGGCTGCACCTGCGCTACAGCCGCTCCCCTCGTGCCGAGGCAGCACCTGGGAGCGGGGGAGCTGCCCCAGCTCTGCCCCAGCTCTGCCCCGAGCAGCCGACTGCGAGGGGCGCGAGCGCGCGGCGGCCGTTGCACGCGCTGCCCGCCCCCTCCCCCCGCGCGCGCGGCGACCGTTACGGGGCGACCGTTACGCTCCCCCCGCCCCTCGCGCGGCGGCCGTTGGCGGCGGCGGCGGGAAGGTGCGCCCGCCCGGCGAGCGCAGGGCCGCGCCGCCCGCCCGGCTCCTCCCCGCGCTCCGCGTGTGAACGGCAGGATCCCAGCCCCCTTCCTGGCGGCGCTGCGGAGAGGAGCGCCCGGAGCAGCAGCAGCAGGAGGAGGAGGAGGAGGACCGGCGGCAGCGCCTCCCCCCTTCCCCGCCTCCCGCCCCGCCGAGCGCAGCGCCCCGAGCATGGAGCCTGCCTGAGACGCTCGGCGGGCTCCGGCAGCTGCTGCGGCGGCACAACATGGAGGCGGCGCCGCCGCCGTTCCCGCGGCTCCCGCTGCTGCTGCTGCGGCTCTTGGCCGCCTCGGTGCTTCGGTGCGAGCCGGGCTCGGCCGGAGGTAAGTCCCGCGGCGGCGGGGAGAGCGCCTCTGCCCCTTTTGTTGTCCGACTTGGGCAAACTTCCCCCGAGCGGGGCCGGGCGGCGGCGGCGGCCGGAGCCCCCGCCGGGGCAGGGGCCGCGCGGGGCGGACGCGCACATACAGGGCGCGGGGCGAGCCGCGTCTCGCGCGGGGAGGGCGTTGGGCGCCTCCCGTCTTCCCCCCCCAACTCAAACTTCTCCTGGCTCTTTTTTTTTTTTTTTTTCCTCTCCCCCTCTCAGAGGGGACACGCGGTCTCCCCTCCCCCTCGCCTCGGGGGCACGTCCCGGCAGCGAGTGCGGGTGCAAGGCCACCTCACCCGGCCGCCCCGCGCCGGCGCTGCCCCTTTCTGGGGAAGGCGCAAGAGTTGCAAAAGGGAGACAAAAAGTTGTGCGTGCCGCCCCCCCTCCCCGCTTCCCCGCGCCGCGCTTCCGCGGTCTCGCACACGGATTTCTCCGGGGTTTGCAGGAGCTGGTGTCGGGTGTCACTCCCGGGCGGAATCAAACTCTTGGCAGGGCTGGGGGAGAGAAGGGGGGGGGGGAAGGGAGCAACACCCCCGCTCTCCACACACACACACACACACACTCCAACCTCCATTTTAGGGCTGGGGGCGCAGCGCCGGCTCCCTGGTCCTGGGCGCCGCGGGGACCCGCGCGTCTCGCCGGCCACGAGGGCCCGCGGCCCGGCTGCCCCCGGCTCGCGCTTCCCTGCCGCTCTGCGAGGCGCTTGGTCCTTCCTGAGAGCACAGGTCGCCCACGGTGGGCTCCTGCCCGCAGCATCCGCGGGGGAAGGTCAGGACTTGGTCCCTCTCCTTTGCTTCCTCTGCGCGTTGTTTCGCGCTTGCCCTGGCCCCGCTGGAGACGGGCACCCACGTGTGAAACTTCTGGTTTATTGCTGCTCCATCTGCTCTGCTCGGATGCATCACTTCGTGCTCGGCAAACTGAAACCTAATTGTTGCAATTTCCTAGGTAGTTTAGAAAACTCGGCAGTGCGGCCAAGGCTGGCAGAACACCACCTCGGGCCCTTTTTTATTAGGCCACCCACCTTTCCAA
The DNA here is from genome assembly GCA_032273925.1 of Rhynchotus rufescens. Classification (NCBI taxonomy): domain Eukaryota; kingdom Metazoa; phylum Chordata; class Aves; order Tinamiformes; family Tinamidae; genus Rhynchotus; species Rhynchotus rufescens. The sequence goes on from JAVCKT010098202.1 coordinate 3,279, forward strand.
ACCATCCGTAATTATCAGAACTGTCATTTAGAGTGAGAGAACTGACTGATTTCCGCTGGCATCATTGTTCTCTCTGTTTTCAGTTGGGATTCTTGGGAGATGTGTATTAAGCAGTGCTTATTCTATCATACTTTTGTGAAAAAACTGCTCTCTGCTTCTGTGAATGCTCTCTGTCCAAACAAGTTGCCTCAGCCTTGTAAAAATGTTTCAGAAAATATGAAGCAAGATCTGTGCCTTTTTGAGTGCTTATGTTCCTACTTGACTAAGTTAAATTGTGTAGTTTTAGGAAAAGCAATCAATCGGTGGGAGTCTCAGGTGGAGAGAGAACAAGCTGACAGTGTATCTTCTGTTTACTTGCTGATTTAAAGGATGATTATGCAAAGGATCATTTAGAAAACTTTACTTTTTGTGAACACCAATGGAAGTAGTGTAACTCAGTAAAACTAAGATAACTTAGAGTTTAGTTTGCAGTTCGTTTAGGGACAGTGGTACTCAGTACATGACATTCCATGTTGATAGTTACCTTTTATTAAATCCATATGGAAAAGCTCCCCTCTAAATGTGCTGTCTTTTTAATCTAGTGGTTAGCTGAAGAGTCTTGGTTATATCTTAACAGTATTGTAGCTAGCTGAAGAGTCTTGATTCTGTGTCTTAATAGCATTGCTTTCATTCTCACTATTTGTTAAGAAGGTATGCGGTTCTTTGTTAACTTAATCTGGATGGTGATTTAAGGAGCCTTCACCTGTCCCTTTAGAATGAGTGTGAATGTTTTATGAAAGGTGCTCTCCTTGTATTTTGAGTTAAGAACTCTTTTCTTTAAATGTTAGTATATGCTATATTGTAGTCTACAATATGTTGAAGAAGCTTAATGTGTACTGTATTACCACCTTGCAGGTATTTTGTTCGTAAAACTGTGATTTCTGTTCTAGAAGTTCAAAGAATTACAGCTTCTTTTGTATTTGTGGGCAGCAGGCTAGTCGGGGACGTTACTGAAAGGCTTGTGCTTTAAGCTTCCATTCCAGAAGACCTTGGCTCCAAAATAGCTATGCAGGTGCCTGACTTAAAGACCCTTTATCTCTTAAAAGTATATTCATGTTATCTTTCAAATATGTAAATATATCTCCCCAATAGTGGGGATCGTCTGCGACTTCTTTAATGTTAAAGCTTCAGCTGAGTTTGGCGTATTGTGCTATGTTCTGAATGCTTTGACCCTGGAATAATTTTGCTGTGGAGCAAAGTCCTTCCTATGCAGAGATGTCAGGAGTGGCTTTATTTACATGGCTTAACATAATGATAACCTGGTTAAGATACCCAGAGGTAATGGGCTGTACTTAACTCTCCTTTCACTGAGATGAGACAAAATGATTGCTGCATTTGGTGCTTCCTTGAGGGGAGGAATCTCTTGCCTGTGTGAAGTATTCAGGAACAGGACTGCTGTGGCAAGGGCGTATTTTTGTCTGAAAATATTTTAAGTTCTGAGCATTTAATATTGCATAGCAGATGTTTTATGTGTAATTCCTAAAATCTAGAAGTAGTTGAAATCATTCTTGTTTGTAATTGCTTGCTTAAATTCACAAAAAGCTTGGTTAGTGGCTGTTTGTGGTACAGTAGAATGTTTCTTTGAATTGTGAAACTGTATCTTGCTTTTCTCTAGTGGATTTTTTTTTCCTGCTATTAGGATCTTTAAAGTAAATGAAGAGGAACAGAGAAGAATTGAGGGGGAATAGGGAGGGAATCATTATAAAGGTTTGAAACTAGGGATGCAGTGTTAAATAAGAAGTTGGAACCCAGCTTCAGAAGGGCTTTTCATTTGCAATGTTTTTCCTGTGGTAACCTAAAGCCAGTGAAACATTGCATTCTATGTTTAAATGATAGGACACATGCTTATTTTAGTAAGAGGCAATGTGTTATGTAGGAATCATCCGAATTTCAGAGTAGATTCAATCTGTGGACCATAGATTTAGGGATCTGTTTTCCTAGTAACCTCTACTCACGTGACGTGAGAGTCTGTCACGAATTGTGGTCATAATTCCTCCGAATTAGTGAGGAAATAATGAAACTTCAGAATGACTTAAAAAAAAAAGTTGATATTTTAAGAGCAGTGAATTGTCTTTCCCTAAACAAATGGTAATGACTTTAAACTGTCCTTTAGGAACCATTTGTGAATTCATTTGTTAGTTCTGGATGCTTTAAAATTACTCATATGTTGGATGTGTACATAGTACATAAAGCAGTCTGACATACAAAACCAACACTTTACAAGTCTGAATGTATTTTATCAATAGCCAGGTGTAAATTACATTGTTGCCTCTTGCATTTTCTTTCTCAGCTGCTTTGACTTTAGCTTAGGAATTTGTTACTTCTTCATCACGCAGTAGTAAAATAGGCCTTGGTTTTGTTCCGGCTGTAAATTTTATTCAGGTGGCAAGCAGATCTGAGAATGAATTTTCCAACCCAAGGTAGCTTTGTAGTAAACAAAGATTTGTTTCTGAAAACATAGTATTGCTTATTGTTACCACAACTTCTTGTGCATTCTGGTAGTGTAAGAACAAATATGCCACTCATGGGTCTTTTGTTTGCCACTCATGGACAGGCATGTGTACTTAGTTGACTGTAACATACCCAGTAACACAGAGTTAAAAGTAGCGTTTTATTTCTGTTAAAGGTGAACTAAAAGAAGCCCCACTCATTATTTATAAAATAGTTCACTTTCATGAGAACAGTTTAATTTGTTCCATGTTAGATCAGTACTTTGTGTGCACACACAATTATTTGAAAGTGACTTGCAATCATAATGTTAAGAATGTTGACTAGGTTTTAAGTTCATTATTAGAAAGTAATCTCCACATTGTAGATAACATTATTGTTTTTTAATATAAGAAGTCTTTCATTTTTTTTCCCTTGTGCCTTTAATCTAGAAGTAATTAAACATTAAAAATATTCAGCTTATACAATTTCATTATTTCTCACAGGAGTTGATATGGCTGAAGAAAACAGTCTTTAAAACGCTTGTAAGAAAGAGAGTTACTATTTTGTGCTCAAGGTCTCTGCAAAGAACTCTAATAGGTGTCGCTCAGCGCAAGCCTTGAGTAAAGAGTGGCAGCAGATGAGGTATCGTCCCTGCTTGTAGCACTGGCTAGCAACAATGCAATTCTGTTATGCACAATGGAGTTATCATTTTATTTCAAAATTTGAGGCGCGTGGAGTGTTTGCCTTGTAAACTTTGAAACACTATATTGTTTTCCAACAGAATGTGTCCATCAACACTGAGAGTTCACTTAGGGTATGACCAAATAATTAGAATATTGGCTGGGGATGTTGACTGGCCCAAGCCACGTGCTGTTTGGACACTTGGGACTTTCTGAAGAAGTCACAGATGTGCTGTCTCCTGACAGTGCACAGCTGGGACTTCTGAACTGGGAAAATACTTCCGGAGAGCCCTATACCCATTATATTAGGCCATGGAAAGCGATGTAATAATAGAGATGAAGGATATGTCAGACACTTTCTGAGATTTGGGGTGATGAAACAGTCCTGGTGACAGGAAGAGAGAAAAGTGGAAGTAACTATATTTCCCACAAAGCATTGTTCAGTCCAGTTGTTTGTTAGCAGTTTAGGGCTCAACAATTATTTTATTTCCTTCCTTCTCTCAGAAAAATTATGAAGTGAAACGCAGTGTTTCATCTTTGTGTTTTCTGTTTACTAAAAAATGGATGGAAAATATCTGTCAAGCCACAGAATTCTACTGAGAAGCTGCAAGAAATTTAAAGAATGCATGAGGGGCTAGTGAGGGTGTTGAGGGCCTATGTAACAAACAGGTTTTCTAACTGCAGTTTCCTGTATTCTTCTGTGACTTATGTTTTGCCTGCCAATGTGGACAGCCATAAAGTTGTCATTTTATACTGACATGGTTCAGTCAGTCATTTTATACTGACATGGTTCAGTCTATGGGTGACTTCTGTAAGGATTCCAGTAAATTGGTGTATGCTTGGTTTATGTTTGTTAGCTAGCCGTAAGTACAAAAGTGTTAAAACTGAAACTTCTCTTAAAGCCAATAAATACTTTGTATGAATGTGTTGCATTAGATTAGGTAAACCAGGGACCATCTTGTATACAGGTGGGCTTGTTGGGAGAGGGAAAGTCTTGAATGTGCATCAGCTACACAATTGTTATAGTTTTAGCAGAAGAGGTTTTACTGCATTTAACAATCTCAAAAGCAAAAACAACAGTGAGATTCTGGGGAGCTGTCAATGGTCTGCGAAACTCAATGTGGGCATGTATGTTTGCTAATGCCCCTGCTGCTGTGACTTAATATTATAATAGTTGTTGAATATGGTTTGATGATTTGGTTTCTGAAATGCTATATAAACATTAGCTAATTATAAATATACTACTAGCATAACAACTTTTATACAGAAATCAAATTGACTATCTCAGGTTAAGTTGATTTCCTTTAAACACCTAAACAAACAAACAAACAAAAAGCTTGTCTGTGTAGATGGCAGGATTAAGATATAGAGTCTTTGTCTTCCTCTTCAGATTGTGCAGGCAAAATGTGTAACTATTAAATAAACTATGAGGTGCGTTGTTCCTAAATTATCTTGAAAAGTGATGGAACATACTATTTTGAGGACATGGAGTTGTGAATGTGTGAACTTGTAATTCTCCCCTCTACTGTGAAAAGTGGAAAAGTGAAAATTGCATTTCTCCCTTTTTTCATAGCAGAAATGGATACTGCAATTGTAAGATGGCTTTGATTGCTGTATTCTTAAGGATCCTCGTTAAAGTGACTATACTGCCCTGTGAAAGTGTAGTGATCTTAATCGATTTGTTCTGTCCAGACTTTATTCCTAGAGGTCCCCCATTGGTCTGGGAACATTTTGTAATGGTGTTTCAAGAGTTTCTCTTTTCTCCTTTACATTGTATTGACTTAAATTTCATGGAGTTTTTTATTTTGTGTGAGCTCTTGGAGTAGAGCTGCGTTTTGTGTGGCACAGGTAAGCGTTTGGTAGAAGTGTGATGCATCTCTGTGAGCTTTGACCTTCCAGAGCATCTAGAACGTGTCATCTGAAACTTTATTACTTTGCTATGTGGATTTTTTTCTCGTTTCTCAGTACTTCCTAACTGAGTGGTCTGCCTGACTGTTCTGAGGTTTTTCACTTTTCTGCACCCTGTGGCTCTTGGGCCCTTTGTCATATACTTATCCATCAATGTGTCATTTCTGGGATGCTACGTAAGCAGTGGCATATTCCTTGGTCACCAGACTTTGACTAAAGAGATGGTTGAGGTTGAACTCCTGGTGTTTAAAATTTTAGAGAATGCTCTAAGCTGATTTCTCTGGCTTTAATTTTACCAGTGATATATACTTGATATTAGAGAGGATCTGACAGGCCCTGTGTCTTCTTTTATTATTATTCAAGCAATATATCTGAATAATTGGTGAAGGTACATTTTCAGCAATGTTTTGTGCAATTATAAAAATCAGCCCTTTGGGGCAGAGACTGACTACCTTAACAGGAGCATTCCCAAAGCCATAGCATTTGAAATAACCTGGGAAGTGCTGCTACTGTACATATGTCTTCAGATACTGCCTTCTAATTAATCGTTTGGCTGAGAGTTTTGTGAGTGAGAAAAAGCAAGAATTTGACTTTTGAATAAGAAGCTTTTTCTAGCTTTACACTGTTGACAGTGAATAATTCAAGAAAGAGGAGTGGAAGGTTATCAAATTTGTTCTTTGATGTGTAATTAACTCTAGGAGTTGTCTCTATGATATGCTTAATATTCTTTCTTAGCACTTGTAGCTTGATATGAAAGGCAGACTGTTGTTTCTAGCATGTTTTAAAGCCATAGAATTAAAAAAAAAGGGGAGGAGGAGACTTTATTTTGTAGAAGGTGCCACCTTTGACAACTGAATCATAAATTGCTCAGCGTTAGGTGGGTTTCAATCTGTTTCTATTGTGTACTTTTTGCTGTAATCTGAAATAGCTCTTGACTTTTCATTTATATTAGTTAATTTAAGTAAGGTGTAGCTTATTTCTAAAGTCTATCCCGTTTTAAGGAAGGCCTCTCATGGACATATGATTAACAATGTTCTCTATCACATGCTCATTTTGGTCACTGATTTTTTTCTGATAATCTTCTGATTCCAGAATGACTGAGAAGCTCAAATTAGAGTGGTTATAATTAGAATTATGGGTAATTTTTCTCTTGCTCTGTATTTTTCTCTCATTGCTTCTCCTATGTGGGAGTTGAAAGTATGAAGTATATATTTAAACTTTTTCTTTTTTTTTAATTATTTTCAGGGAAAGGTATATTAACCTGAGAAATCTGTATTGGTGACTTGTCTTTCTGGCAAAAGCGAATTAAACTGCTGCTTTAGTGTTCATACTGTCGAGTGAGAGCCAAGAGGGTGAAAATGCACATGGGTTGCGTTTTCCACCTAGAAGGTCTGCACAGCTGTAGATGATTAAAAAAAAAAAAAAAAAAAAAAAAGCCACCCAAAACCCTTTATGATTATTCAAAAAATGAGTAAAAGAAACCTGTAGCTATGGGGAATTTTTGTCCGTCTGGTTTTTAGGAGCTTGTTTTTACTGTCTGGATAAAGTAAAAAAAAAAGTAAAGTAAAAGTCTGGATAAAGTAAAAAATATTACTTACCCGTGTTTGGTGTGCAAAATTCAATTCGCAGGTGTTCACAAGCTAGAAAGTATACATGCAGAAATAGTTAAACATCTGGATCTATTTAGGCAAGCTGCACAGTGAGATTTTAGAAAGGGTGTGGCAAATGCAAGTAAAACCATAGTGAAGCATCAATTAATTGAACTTTAATCATTTGCAAGTTGTTCCCTTTGTCTCCCCTTGATACCTGTATGATCCTGTGTTTTCATCTCATCTAACCTACTTCCTTCAAAATTCCCCTCTTCCTCCTCAACCCTGGCCTCCAAGTGCCACTGCACTCTGTGCGTAGAGTCTGTGTGTAGAGTGAAAGTGTTTTATCTGTGAGCTCATTAAAAGGTATATTTTTCAACTGAAGAAGTCGAAAGTCACATATGGTGACTCCTAGAAGAGCACCTGAGCTATGCAGCCCTCAAGAGTTGGGAAATATTCCTGGAGTCTTTGTTGTAGAGAATAAATGAGTAATACCATATAACTAATGACAATGTTGGAAGAAATGCAAAGCAACAACAATTGTGTGCAATATGTGATATATGTGGTAAATAAACTTATTTGGAGTTGTTCTGTAGGAGCAATGTTAAGCAAAGCAAAGCACTGCAGCGAGCTCAGTGAACTTGCCTGTGGAGATCATACATACCATTTGAACTTCAAATTGTGTGCTTGAAACTTAGTATATGAACAGCCTGCTGCCAGGTCTTATTTGCCTAATAAACTTTGACAAACAAGTTCTACAGATGGCTAATATTTTTTATTCTGAGAAATTGCTGTCTGTTCACAGTCTGTTTGTGGCCAAATATGTGATACATGTTGTGAGTACCTTTTCTCTCTGAAATGTTTTTATGGGCCCAGTCATTTCCACTGTTGTTGCCATTGCATCCAACTGGAACTGAAAAATAAGATGTTATACTAAGTAAGGATATTTTATTTTATTTTATTTTATTTTATTTTATTTTATTTTATTTTATTTTATTTTATTTTATTTTATTTTAT
>JAVCKT010098204.1:0-10940 GCA_032273925.1 Rhynchotus rufescens
CAGGAATCCCAATCCTGGGCAATGAAGGCCGGTTCCTCGGCAAGCAGGAGGAAGCAGGAGGAATCAGCGCACCCCAGTGCCCAGGCAGAGCTGGACAACGCAGAGCGGGAGCAGATGTGGCCACCTGCAGTCCTGGCAACGTGGGCAAACAGGTCCAAAATCCGGGCACCCGGTGTGTGCCCAGGATACACTGTGTGCGACAGGAGAATTGTCCAGTCACTAGGTGGCACACCGAGATCATTGCACCCAGCCGGCATCCTCCGGAGGAGGAGAGCAAAGAGAGCCAAGCGGCCCAAAGCCCGGCAGAACAAGCAATCGCCTGGGCCTGATGTGCTTGGAAAGAGCCCTGGGCATGCACACAGCGAGCAAAATTTCTATATGGAAAAGATAGTCCAAGATTGGAACAGGCTGCCCTGGATAGTGGTGGAGTCACCATCCCCGGCACTGTCCAAAAAACTTGGATGAGGCGCTTAGGGATGCAGTTCAGCAGGATGGTCTTAAAGGGCTTACGGTCAGACTTGATGATCTTGAAGGTCTTTTCCAACCATAACGATTCTATGGCTCTATGAAAACCACCTGAGCGCTGTCTGGAGAGCTACGAGGTAAAAGCATCAGGTATTCGATGCCATTCTGCCAGGTCTGCTTTGCTCTGTCGCAGAAGAGCAGCAGGTGAAGCAGGGAGAGGAAGAGCGCCTGGGTGACCCTCTGCAAGGAGGCAGAGCAAAGCACAGGGAGAAGCTCCTTGCAGCAGGTCACACTTTCCACTTCCCAGGTGGAGGCAGAGCAAGGGACAGCAGCAGCAGCACAAGATAAAACCATTTGTGTGGAGGGACCAAGGAGAAACCCAGCTACCAGCTGCTGATTTTTTTCAGCAATTCTAGGCCAGTAGAAGCAGTTGGCACTTGAAGGACCACGTCATGGGGCAGCTGCACTAGCTCTTCTGGACGCGGAGGGTGTGCAGGGCTTGGCACCAGGCTTTGGGACAGCAGCACAGACCCGGCTCAGCAGCCAGCTCCCCCCTGAGCCACCGTTTGGCTGAGGATTTAGCCCAGCCTGGAGAGAGGAGCCAGCTCTATATCTAGGAGCGCAGAAATGCAAAAGAATGTAGTTCATCGGGAGCACAGAAATGCAAAAGAACGTAGTTCATCAGCTCGGGTGCTAACGAGGAGGCAGCGAGCAGGCAAACAGATTTCTCCCAAGCATATGGCAGTGCCAAAAGCCTCCGCTCGGGCTGATGCCAGCAGCCCCCAACTCTGCCTAGCTGAGCGGCAGCACAGCTGCGTTTGCAAGCAGAAAGTCCACAGGAATTTTAAGGAACACACACACACACCGCTCGGTCGCTGCGTTGCGGGAAGGAGGGCGCCACGGGCAGCCTCAAAGCTGTCCGTGTTCCCAGTTGGGAAACACCAGGCACACAGGCCCTAGCAAGCACAAAGGAGGAGATGTTAAGGCAATCACCCGTGTGATTAGCTTCTGTTAATGTGAAATTAGCTTCTGTATCTGGAAATGTGTTAAAAGTTCATGCCTTCCGAGTTCGTGCCATTTAACAGGAGTTTTCCTTCTTATTTCTTCTGTTACCGTATAAAACAGCTCTCCAAGCAGCAAAGGAAACTCTTTGTATGGGAGAAAGCAAGAGGAGATTGCACACAGCATGCTGTGAAATGCCTGCAAGAAGCACACTGGGGATATAAACAAATGCCTATGAATGTTTTCCAGCCACAAGGATCTTCGGGATTACTTGTAACAGCAGCAGCTTTTAAAAAACAAAGAGTACACAAAGCCAGGAGAAAGTTGGGCTTTAAGACAACTATTCTTTTAAGGGGAAGGAAATTATTTTTGCTCTCTTCTTGAGAGAGATTATCAGGCTTTAAATCCAGAGCAGGTTATATATCTGCCCTCTTTTCTTGGTGACTTCTCTCCACAGGAATTAAATGGGTCAAGTATGTGGCAGTTGTGATCCGTGGGAAGGCAATAAGCAAGTTAATGAAGAGGGGCTGCAGTGATTCCAGGTGCTGTGGATGTGTGTAAACAAGTTAATTTTTGATTCATGAGTGGCTCTACCACCGAGGGGTTCCCTCAAGGGTCTTAGTAATAAATATGTGATGGTTTTTCATGTGTAGGTTCTCCAGTTAAAATCTTTAGCTTTATAGTGATGTTTCCAGTCATTTTAAGGCTCTGTGGGCTATCAGCTCCAATCAGCCTTGTGTGCACAAGACACTTGGACCTGACCCCTTGTAAAGACCAAGCACAGATCACTTTGCTCACACTGAAGTTCAGCCACCTTCAGAAAGAGGCACTGAAGCTGCCCTAATGGCATGTAAAATTCAACAGCAGGGCAAAAATCATCATTCTAAGTGACTGAATTTAAAGCTGCAAAGAGGCAGGGTGCACTGACTGGTGCTGGAGTTCACCCAGGGCACCTGCCCTCTCCCATGAATGTTTTTATCACACCCGGACACAAGGCAACATCACCTTGAAAAATCCTCATGTTCATAGTGGGAGCTGACGTGTGAAGACATGGTGCTGAAATCAGTAACCTGGGCGAGGGGAAAATGAGTTTTTTTTTGGAGCAATGAGAAGCCAAAAAGATGAAGTGGTGAGAGATGCTTTACAGCTCGAACGGGCTCTACGGACAGCAGATCTCACAGGAGATTATAGGAATACGGATACAAAGCTCGAGCCAGGAGGGAAGAGGGAGTTGTATTTATTCACCTTTCGAGACACCGGTGCTCTTCTCCATCTTTTCCATAAAACACAGGTTTGCGTCATGCCTGTGTATTGCGAGATCTGGTTTTGCCTTCAGGCCGCGGGAGTAAAGCCCTGGTTGAAAATAAACTAAATAAATTAAAATAAGCTGGCAAAATAAAGGCAGGATTTCACCGTAGACATTTCAAACCGCCGTCACAGGAGCCTCTCCGGGCCATTCCCAGGCTTAGCTTCAGCACAGACAGGAACCTCAGGCCACGCTACCTGCCTGAGGGCTCCCTTGGGGTATCCGAACCCCGCTGTTCGTTAATGCTAAATAACATTATGCTCTAGAGAGCGCTGCCCGCAAGCGGCGGGAGCAGAAGCGGGCGGATGAATCCACGCACAGATGAAGCCCCGAGGGATTTGGGAAGGGCATTGCCTGCTGCAGCTGCTGGCAAAGGGAAGCTTTGCAAACCAGCTGTGGTTACGTGAAGCCCAAGAGGGGGATATCCAGGGTTTGCCTTGCAGCAGCACCTATGGACAGCACCTATGGGTGCATATGGGTGCATTGCAGCAGCACCTATGGGTGTCCCTTCTGCAAAAGGCAGCCTCTCCTCGCAAGGGACATCCTGGAGCTTGCAGCTCCAGCTTTTCCGAGCTAATTCCCTCCTCACTTGGAGCTGATCAACATCTCGCTGCCCTTCATTGGCTTCTCACATTATAAGAGCCTTACAAAGATGGGGGAGAAGGAAGAATTTACCATTCCCGCAGCCAGGCAAATTCACAGAGTTATTTGGCAGCCTTGCAGACCCCCTCTGGGCTTTGCTTTCCTCCAAAAGGCTTCGCTGCCCTTCCCAATGTTGCAGTTCTCTCCTGGAGGAGCTTTCACGGAGAGTTTTGCCAACGTGTGGATCCTGTAGTCAGTGGGGCTGCAGCCTGCGTGTGAAGGGGAAAGCACCACCCTGGGGACACCCCATGCCAAGGCCACCACCAAGGCGGTTTTTCTCCTGGGAAACGGTGGTGGAAGTTGGCTCTGTTGGGAATAATCCCTGGGGGATTTTGCCAGGGGGAGGCTGAGCGAGGAGGGTGGCAGCTCCCTTTTCCCTCACGTTACAGGGTCTGCTGCAGCGCTGTGTGTCCCAGCAGGGTTTTCTGGAAGGACTCCTGGATTTCACCCCTTGCTTCTGCCGTGCTGGCCACATCCAGGTTTGCAAACGGTGCTCAGCGCCTCTCTGTTCCCATCGCGGACCACGATGGTGGGAAATTGCCGGGAGCGCTTGTGTCACGAACCTCTCCCATGGATTTGGTAACTTCTCCCCGGCGCTGCAGCTGGGGGATCTGCTCTGCAGCCAGGCAACTTCCAGCGCAGGGTGTGGACTGGTGAAATATGACTAAGAAAATGAGAGATGACTAAGAAAAACAAGTTGCTGTGGTGCTGCAGAGCCATCTCCAGCCTGAAGGAGCTTGGTGCTCCTGCTGCAAGCCCCGAGAGGTTTTGCACCGAGCTCCTGGTAGCCTTGAAGCACCTTGGAAGGAGGTGGTCGTGCAGCGGAGATCCCAGTATCCCCATTCAGCTGCAATCCCTTCTGGGCTCTTGTAGGATCCCATTAATGGGAAAAAACCTTCTCTGCCCGCTGTTTCTCTCTGTGGGACAGCCAGCCATGCAAAGGAGCAGAGAGCCGTCCTCCTCATCCATCAGCTCCATGCCCTGTGTCTTCTCCGCTCGCCACTCCACATCCCAGTGCCTCGGAATCCCGGCTCACCTGGATAAACTCAGCCCCCCTCGCTCGGCTGAGGGTTTCCCAGCGTCTCTGGTTGCACTTCCAGTCATTCCGTGGCTTCTGCCGGCTCTTTTTGTGGTTTGTCTGTAATTTTTCCCCTAATACTTCACAGAACTCTGGTTGCTATGCAGTGTTTCCAGGCTCTGCCACAATCCCCCGCGCTGGGGCGCGTAGCTCGGCTGCGGCGTGGACAACTGCCTCATTAATTTGCCCTTTTTATGATTTTTTTTTTGCACAGTAACCTTGGAAGCCTGGGAATAAACTGTTACTGATACCTCCCCCCTTCCTCATGGCAATTTACTTCAGTAAATTATTGGCAAAATTGTTCTGTGTGAGGTCTAGACGAGGGCGCAGACAACAGGGCGAGAGAAGCTGCATCCTGACACGGAGCTGGATTTGCTCTTGGTTCCCATCTCCTCACCCGTGTCAGGCAGATGAGGAAGAGGAGCAGCGGGGAGTGAGGAAGCAGCAGGGAGAACAAGCGTGAGCTGGAGACGGCCGCTATGGTGGTCACCCCTCTGCAACCTCAGAGACACTTTCCTCTGCCAGAGTAAAGTTCTCCCTGCTCTCCCACACATCCAACATATTCCAAATGTCCCATGCTGAACATGGGCCCTGCAGTTCCCCACATTAGACACATGAAAACACGTTATAAACACGTTAGCCCAAACCTGTGCTGGATACAGATGAAGACACGCGGCCGTTCAGCAGAGCTGCCAAGGGCAGGTACATGGTCGGGAGGACAGGGCTGTTTTGAAACAAGGCCTGCGATTAAAGATGTAAATAATATCATCAAGGGCATAAGTGGGCTTCTCAGGGGTAGTAACTGCCCAACTAAAGCAATTAAATCGCCTTTATCAACAGTATTGCTACAGGAGAGAGCTGTCATGGAGGTTGTAAGTTTTCTTGCAGGCTTTCTTGGTATAGGATCTTGGAGCTTCTTGGTATAGGAACAAACTTTGATCCTGCTGGAGAAGCTACAGAAACTCAGGACCATTTGGAGGGAGCTTTAGCAAACCACAGCTGTGTTTTTCCTTAAGTTGCTCCCAGGTTTAGGCCATGTTGGTTTCTAGGACCCTGCTCAAGGCTCCTCAAGAGGTCAAGACTGTCACTGAGACACTGGTCAAGGCTATTTGCCAGCCAAGGCCATCAAAAGGGGTGCAGGGTAGAGGGTAAGACTGTAATTTTGTAGCCTCTGAACAGAACAAGAAGCTTTTCTGCTCCCCTGCGAAGTATAAAAAGTTCATCTACACGAGGGAACTTTAGCAGATTCTTAGGTTTACTCCTCTTCCTTTTCCCCACTGTGGTGCTTAGCAAAAGGAAAGATGGGAGTTAAACTCCAAATTTTATGCAAAAAAACTGCATAATATTCTAGCATCTCTTCTCATTTTCTGCATCAGGACACTATGCTTGAAATAGCAAGAACTGTGTTCCCGAAGAACTGCAGCTCATAAGCAGGTCAAAGCCGGCTCCCATGGACACAAGCAGCCTCCAGATTACCTCCTTGATAGCCTTCCAAATGATTCCCGCTGAAATGCATCCACAACTAAAATTATTTTTCCAAAGGGCAACCCAGAATTGGCTCTTGCATGATTGAAACCACATGCTGCTTAAGGCAGAGGCTTCCATAAGATCCTGAACCTGAGAAGCAACTGTGAAGCTGGAGGAGTCAAGGGAAGGAAGAGACACTAATTTGGTTTAAATGGGTGCTGTTGTGTGGCTGTTTTTTGCAATGAGATCACCTACTGTGGGGGAGAAGCAGACTACAATGATCTTAGATTATCCCAAATTTCAAATGCCACCCACTGCACTGGGTCACACAGACCGCAAAGAGCATTAAATTATGGCAATATTTTCACACTGGGAAAGCAGGAATAACTGGGTTGTGAAGATATTATTTTTTCCCGAAGATAGTACATGCAGCGAGGGCAGAGCACGATGAATTGGGGATTTCAGTCACACTGATGTATGCCATTAGCATGACTAATTCCCTGCCGGACTCTACCAAGGTTTCAGAAAGACATCTGGGCATCACAAGGAATAAACAGCCACTGCTAATAAACAGGGAAGCATTTCAGAGTAGAAACACAAAATATACCTGCAAATCATGAGATATTATGACTTATGACACGCTGTATGGAGTTTCATGATTGCTGTGCATGGAGGAGAGACCCCACCAAAGCAGCAGGCTCGGTGTGCTGGATGGTTGCTGGGCTCTGCAGAGGTTGTTAAACTGGGTCCAAGGGGTGTTGGGGTAGGAGCAGCCCTCGGCAAGGCTCAGCCTACCAGGGCGAGTGGTTGTGCATGTGAACACAGCAGGTCTCACGTGGTGTATTACCCTGGGAACACCATGCCAAGAAGGAAGCATTATGGGCTAATAAGCAAAAACGTGGAATCAACACTAATTCCTCCATGCAGACACCTTAAATCAAAGGGTTTCCTGTGAGTACAGGTGAGCTAACGAACAAAAGATCTGCTCTCCAAGAAAGCGTGTACAAAGTAAGCAAAGAGAAAAGCTGGCTATCTTGTTTTATGGCTGCAGATTAACAATAAACCCTTGTGGAGTCTACCGGCTGAAGGAACAAATGTAGGTCTTACCAGCATTAATGTGACAAGTGGACTAAGATCTCTATCCAAACCTTGATAATCCACCAAATCCCTCTGCCTGTTGCATCTGTGCTCAAAAAACCTGAAAAAGCCTTTTATTACTAGTCACTTACTGTATATATCTGTCCCCAACAAACTCCTTCCTCTGCCATCCTCATCGCTGAGGATCACCCTCCAGATGTGATTAAAATGCAGCTGTCAACTGAACAAAACCAAATCATGGTGCAGACTGGCTAGTCTGCAAGTGCCCTGTCTACCAGTGCCCCTCACAACCAGACCACAGTCATGGAGCCTTCACCACTGCAGGTAGAAGGAGATGACCTGAAACAGCAGTGGTAGGGTCTGAGGAACCATGTATGCTGGTGGCAGATGGAAATGGGGCAGTTTTGGGGCAATATTTTTGCTTTTTCTCCTGCTGCTGCACCCACAGAAAAGGTCAGCCTGGCTTGCAGGGCCCCAGCAGAGAGCTGGCCAGGGAGTCACCCCTGCTCCCTAGCAGCTGCTCTTGCCCCAAGGTAGCTAGAGTTGCTGCTTCTAAACCTAGAGGTCAAGTTGGGAAGGCAACCTGCTTTGGTGACCCTCCAGCACCCCAAATAAGACCAAACAGAGCAGTTACCCGGCAGGTAGAGAGCAGCCAAGCCTGAGGTTAAGCTGAGAAGTCCATCCAAAGTTTGATGGCTAGATTAACATGCACCAGTGCTAAGCAAGCTGATGTATGTATTATAATACAGCTCAAGCAGATACTGAAGGACCGAGGCTGAGCTTAAATGGTCTCCTGGGCCAATGAGTGGAGGGTGGGGGTTGGCAAAGATCCAGGTGGTTCTTGTTTGAGCCATTAAATTTCATCAGCACCTCAAGGCCCTCTCATCTACAGCTCTAGTTGGGGGGATAGTCTTACTCTGGAGGGGAAGATTTCCCTTGGCAAGGCAGACACCAACAAGAATTCCTCAGGAGACAGGTTGCTAGAAAGGAGCCTTGGTAAAGGAGTGGTGATGGAGATGCGTTCACCTCATGGACCGGGTTGTCTTCCCTGTTCCACAGCTAGAAGGCTAGAAGAACCACTTCCAGAAGGTTAATGCATTTTGCAGGGGCTGGGAGGGAGCTGTTGGGCCCAGCTTGCTGCGCCTGCTAGAACCAGCTGGCTTGGAAAGAGGGCTTAAAAGGAGAGTTGAGGGGGAGGCAAGAGGCTGAGGATGTTTAGCTCTTCTGGCTGAGCTCAGAAGCAACTAAGCACCTGGTAGTGCCTCAATGGAAGCCTCTGGTTTTGCACTGTTTGGTACTGAGTTGTTCTACTGCAGGTGGCCCTGGTCAAGCAGAGCAAGAAGAAGAAAGCAATGTAATTTTTTTATATATATATATATTTATTGTTGGTCTTTCACAGGTAGCACAATAATTCAGCTATGTGTGCTGCAGCTGAGCTTGGCTTTGCCCCTGGAAGAGGTCTGACCATTGCAGGACCCTCTAGGTGGGTTGAGCGCTGGCCTAGCAGCCCTTGTCCAAGTGTCAGAGCTGGTGGTGGTAGTAGGTGGGCTGGCAGTGCAAGCTCTGCTTTAGCCACATATTCTGCTGTGGGTGCCTGTGTGATACTTTCCATTAAGGTGCTCCCTTGTATTGAGTCTTAAACTCATTGCTTTAGTTTTTTTGAGTGCTGCTTCATCTTTCACCCTGGTTCCCTCCTGTTCCTGTATATATTCCTCGCTCTCCTCTTTCCTTGCCTGAAGTTGCTAGCCCTTCCAATGTCCCTCTGGGAGGGAAATGAGCAGGACTCTGCCTGGCTTTACTTTCCTGCTGCATCGGGCTCCCTTACGCAGCCCGGAGGCTGAGCAGTGAGCAGTGCTCTACCGTGTTATGTAATGGCATTACAACATTTCAATACTCTAATCTTCCCCTAAAGCAGCTCATCACGGGGGATAAGAAAATAAAATAAATGCCAGCTCTCCGAGCAGCGAGGCTGTGCTCGCTAATGACACCAAATCTGTTCTGGGTTGCTCTGATTTGGAGCCAGAGGAAACACGGGCTGGTTTGTGGGATGAGGGCTGCCTTTACCTTGTGTGTGAGGAGTTTTTGGTTGCTCTTCTCGATGATGTCTAGTTCTTAGCCCCTTCTAGTGGGGAACAGGAAAAGCTGCAGGCTGAGTGCTGGGGCAGGAGCCAAGTTCATGCTGAACATTGTGCTGCTAGTTAAATGTCCTTGAAATGGGGAAGTTGTAACTTTAGCTAGTCCCCCTCTGAGATGAGGTTCCTTAGGACCTCCCTGGCCAAGTCCCTAAGTGGAGAGCCTCTTAAGTGGAGCATTCTTCTCTTTGTGGCTTCCACTTTCCTTCCCACCCTCCCTCTTTCTGAGTCTATCTCTCCAGAGGGAACCTGCCTGGGAGCATCCCTGCTTCTCCCTCCCTGCTGTCTGGATGTGCCTGCCCTGCCACAAGTGAGGGAATGGCTGGATTGCAGCTCCTTCTTCATGGTGGGAGTGTGTAGGAGCAAACAAAGCAGAAATGGGCAGAGGTGTGAGGGGAAAGGTCTCTGCACTGTTACAGGGTCTATGTGAGTCAACACAGATGAAGCAAGCAGGTGAGATGGTGATGCCACATTCAAATCCCACCTTTCCAGGAAGCTGGAGCTGTGCTATCGTGGCACAACTTCCACGCTTGGAAGGGTCTGAGAATAGTGTGTCCACCAGCTCTTGTAACCCCGTTGCTGGAGTACTTCAGAAACAGCTGCTGTGATTTATGAGCCCGTTCAACCCTACACGCTTTTGCCAGCGATGAGGTCAGTGATTTATTAGCTGCTTTGAAAGAGGTGCCACTTGATGACTCCGGGCAGAAGGGTTGTCCCACCTGGGACACTGATGGTCAGTGCAGGAGCGTGGCTTGATGGATACCTTCCTCTGGATACAAGGCTGAGGCCTCATGGTACTGGGAGGCTTAAGCTGGAGCCCTGATCAGAGCAGCTATGAAAGTTAAAACTCTGTCAGTGCCTTTAAAAGTAGCCCAGAAATCTTATAAATCGTGCTCCAAAGCACAAGAACAAAGTGACCACGAGCAGAAGTGCTCAAGGATATGAGAGAATCAATTAGGGCATATGGATGAATAATGCATACGCAGTTTAGGAGGGACAGATGACACGGGCTTTATTTTTGTACCGTTAATTGAGAGGCGATTCTAGGACAGAAAAGGAGCACAGAGGAAAGACGGGGAGCTTCGGAGTTGCTCCTAGCCACAGTGTCAGAAGCTGCAGGCTCATCCCCAGCACTTCCTGCCCATTAAGCTGCAAGAAAACCTCAGAAGAGGAGTTGTACTAATGTCCTCTGCAGCTCCTAATCCTTGTAAGCGATACTGCCTAGGAAACCGAGTCAGGCTGCAAATGAGAATTTAAAGAGAAATATTAAAGCCGTTGCCTGCCGATCTGATGGCCATTCCCGTGTCAGCATAGTGGCTCCATTGTCTTCCTTGCTCCTCGGGGCCCGGGATCAGTCATGGGACATCAGTCAGCTCTGTTGAGCTACGGAAACAAGGCTGGGCTGTTCCTTGGATGTGTGGGAGTCGCGGGAGAGGACTCGCAGGAGAGGGATGCGCTTGGGCTGGGGGAGGGAGGTGACTGGGGCCATCTGCTTGTGCCCATGTGTCCCCTTGGGGTCGGGGCACCAGGTGGGTCTGCCAGAGCCAGGCCTGGAGACTGGGATAACTGCTGTGGGCTGGAGCGGGATCCAGGCAAGGAGGATCCCTCCTTGGCTTTACTGGGATAATGCCTGTGGGTTAGAGCGGGATCCAGGGAAGGAGGATCCCTCCTTGGCATTACTGGAATAACTGCTGCGGGTTAGAGCAGGATCCAGGAAGGAGGATCCCTCCTTGGCATTACTTGCATAACT
>JAVCKT010098205.1:0-10939 GCA_032273925.1 Rhynchotus rufescens
AGTAAAGGAGCCACAAATGACCTGACAGAGCAACCTGAGACAACCATAAGGCTGTAAAAGCCATTGGTGGGACTTAGTGGCCAAGCAAGAGCCTGCTTCTTCTACTGCCTACAAAGCTGAGGTATGATATCTGCATAGCAAAAATAAGATCTGTCTACGTTTGAAGTCCTCATAGCGCCATAGGAACCACGCTGAAAAAGCATACAGAGCTCCTGCAAAGAAATAAGGGTATTACGAAGCACAGCAACACAACAGGTTTTCTCTACTGCTCATTTTCCTCGTGTTTACAAGCTCCTGTGACAAACAGCAGCGAAAAAAGGGAGGATATTGTTAAATACACACAGAGAAAAGAATCTTTGGAAGGAGAGCAAAGCTGCTTGTATGGGCTTAGATATCAACCACTGCGGCTTCCCACGGAGGGCAACATATGTCAGCCATTCCGCTCCTGAGCCTCAATGTACATAATCTGTATGTTTATCCATAAACAAGTGGATTACAAAAGAATGGCAATGAATGCTATTTGCTACACTGCTTAAAGCCTTTGGTCCCAGGCCAACTATTCTTGCAGGTCTTTCCGCTGTCATCCCTGCACTGAGCACAAAGACCCTCCTCACCCTCCTGCAGCAGGTTTGCTGCTCAGCAGCGAGCACCAGTTCTCCTGCAAGGGAAACCTCTTGGGTTGGAGAGCAGCGAAGCCACCCGGCCCCTATGGAGGGGGGGGACTAATTCCAGAGGACTAGTTTTGTGTGCTAATTCCCTCCTAACACCAGCAGGTATTCCAAGCAGTACCTACCATCTGTGGTCATCAAAATCATGTTTTGTTTCAACTCCTGCTATTACACTTTCTTATTAAATGACCTATATAAACTACCTGTTTTTCCAGGGCTTCCGGTTTACTCTAAGCTCCAATGTGAGCAGAGTTCAGCAGAGCTCTGGCACACACCTATTTGCTGTGCATGATGTTTCTCCTCATTTCTCTGTTGTATGTTACAATCTCCCTCTTCAGCCAAGGGAAACACACACAGGGTTTAATTCCCCCTTGAAAAAAGGAGCCCAGCCTCCCATGCTGGTACCAGGCTATGCACAGAGACGAAAATCTTGAGATTTCATAGTCTGTACTCATTTATTTGGATTATACTAGATGATTTCGAAAGGACCAACCTTAAGGACTCTATTTAAGGTTAACCCATCCACCTCAGGAGATGGACACCATGACTGACACTCCGAAACAGACACCAAGTTGCTGAGATGGAAGCTTGTCCCCACCCAGAGCCCACACTCCTACACTTACTCCTTGCAAACCCCACCAGTTGCTTGAGCTAATGATGTGTGATATCCCATTAAACACATCTCCTGCCCACGCTGCCCTTTGGGCTTCATTAACATCTCTAACCTACGTGCTCGGCTGTAACTCTCCAGCCCCCACAGACTCCATCCTCTCTCCTCCAAGGTGCCATAGACACCCCCAGACTGCATTCGCCGTGACAGGGGGCCATTCGTTTCCATCACTGCCCTGTATTTTAATCTGCAATTTGTTATTAATAAAGCCTAACTCCTCATCTGCAGCCGTGACTGCCAATACGCGATGAGCAGCTACGCTCGCTGCGTTGCCTACAGTAATGCCAGTGTGTTTTCCCTTCATGGCTACAGAAAATTGAATTAAGCTTTTAATCAATAATTCATCAAGCACAAAAATCTCAAAATACACAGAATGACTGAGGATCCAAATATATTTAACAGGAACATTATGGCTGAGGTTTTTCAAGAGCATTCGTGTTTGTTTTCCAGCCCCACGCAGGCTGAGAGCAGAACTCGTATTGACTTCAGTAGCAGCTAGGTTTGAAACAGGCCTTGAAAAAAATGCACAACAAAACCGTCCTTAAAATGAGGTTTCTTTAACCAAACCAAGCTTTAGGTTGTCATTAATCCTCACACAGAATTGTACATGTTACTGTTTTAAAACAGCTCCTTTAAAGATTGCAGAAAGCTTCCTCCTACTCACCTCAGTGGAAATAAATCCAGGATTTTTAAGAATCAGCCAGCCAGCCATGCATTAGAGTCTACTACAAATTGTGAAAGACAAGCAAATTACTATCAAATGGTAGATTTACCACCTTTTTTATTGTTGTTTTTAAATAAGTCATGCCTGACCATAGCAGAAATACAAAGTGCACTGAGTAAGAAAAACAATTCATTTATGTTCATTTCTGGAATAGAGGAAAACAGTATCCTTTTTCCTTTTTTTTTTCCTTGCACCTATCTTCACCCCCTGCATGTCAGGGCACCAAACAACTGATGTACAAAGGTGCCTTGTGGAAGTTTCTTCTAGAACCACATGTTTGTGAACAGTGAGTTGGAATTGAGCTATTTCTACAGCCTTTAGTAACAACAGTCCAGACACGACTCTGCAGATTTAGGCTAGAAATTGTTAGAGAAACCAAGCAACAAAAGAACTCACTCAAAAACGTGAGCAAAGGCTCCTCAATTTGCTGAGCAATCAGCATTAAAGTTAGTGTTTCATTCTGCACGTGAAAATTTTTGTACATCATTAAGCCCAGCTCCACTACTCACAGTGACAGAAAGAGGGGCAATGCCAAAGATGACAGCAGAATTACACTAATTTAAAGGTAAAAGCAGTAAGAGATAGTAAGACACAATACGTGGAACACTCTGACCTATTTGCACATGTTCAAGAGTCTACTTTATTACACTGTGTCCTTCCTTGAAGTCTGCTTTCATAACCAGAGCATGGGGTGGTTACAAAAATATTGCTTAAACGCAGCAGCCATAGGGATGGTGAATTAGACTTGATGTTCACAGAAGCAACAGTCTAGGCAAGCCCAGGCTTTGCACACTTGTTGGAACCTGCCCCCAGGTGAGGTTCCCATGTGGCCTGGCAAAGGACTCACTGCAATAGAGTTCATGCAGTTTCTCCCGTAAGTATATTAATTATTTTACCTTTTATTTACCTTTTGTTCTTCTGCAAGAAAGGCCTGTTGTTGTTTTGCCTGGAAATTCCTCTGCTGGAAAAAAAATGTAATTAATTTAGGAAGAGAAGAGATTTTGCTTCTTGTTTGCTAAGTAGTTTTCAGTTAAAGATGGGGAATTCTCTTGAGAGTGGTAGGAGGACCCTCATGTTTACTGCTTTGGAATCAGTAGGCTCCAAATTTGCCAGTCCTGGGAATGACTGAGCAATTACAGCACCTAAGTCACTCCATGATATTTATTTGACACTAAAATCACCTGTTCCAAAACTGTTTTCTGTAACTTTGGGAATTTATATAAGAGCATAATAAAAATTTTTGCCATGACAGAAAACACAAAATTGCAGCGGTTAATGGGGTTTTACACAGTTTTGCTGCAACAGTGCTTGTCTTCTCTCTTGCCTTCTTTGCATCACAGCAAAGTGCTTCTTTGCCACGGAGCTCGGATTGTTAAAGAAAAGGAAAAAAAGTTACGTTTTGCACCCAGTGCAGTCAGTAGGAATTTTCCTAGTCCCAAATACTCCATTATTTTCAGTGTTAAATCCCCACCGACCTTTTCTCAGCACACTAACTTCACAGACTTTGGCATTTATAAAACATGTAAAACCAAGAACCAGGACAAATAAAGCAGGGAAAGCTCTAGCAAATTAAGAGACCTCTGTGCTGTCCATTCAAAGAGCAAGCCCAGAGAACACAGTCAAGTAACACAATCCATCCGTAGTCTTTACCTGGGCCAAGCTCTCGTGGAAAGCAACAAGATATTTTGGGGAACATAAACCCTACATCAACACATTTTCAATCAGTAAAAAAAAATAAAAAAAAAAAAAAAAAGCAGGTTTGGAAACAGAATTAGCTGTTTCCATGGTTGAAAACACAGGTCCAGGTACATAATTTGATTGTTCACATGCTGCTCATGTTTGTATGTGCAGTTTTGCTGTTCAAGGAAGTCTCACCCAGTGTTTGAAGCTCACAGCCTGCTGGCTTTGAGCATCCAGCACATCCAGGGATTTTTGGTAATATGCTCCCTTTTTCCAGGACCAAGAAGGCAGTGAGATCCTTCTGTCCCTGGGGGATCACTTCTGAAGCAGCTCCCTCCTCTGCTGGAGACCAAAGAGGTGACTTTGCGGCAGCCTTTCCCACTAAGGCTGAACTCAGCAGCGGGGATCAATAGCTCTGCAGCTCTCCAACATCAAAATGCTGAGAAATAGAGAGTCCACAGGTATCTCTCTTTCCATATTTCTGGTTTTAAGACTAATTTAAGTCTTTGTACATCAGGCATTAAACAGTTTTGAAAATGCAGCCTAAGTCTATCATATTATGCTTTTAGGTTTCTTTGTTAATTCAGAATTTCTGCAGATCTTAGCAATTAATACAGAATTTTCTCTTGCTTGAGTGTTACATACCCTTTCCTCAGCTCACCAGTAAGTACCCTTAAAATCCCCCTACATCATAAATAAGCTGAAACACAATCATTCACATGTAGAATTTATTTTCTGTCACTAAGTTGCTTCCAGACCCATACTTCATTTCTTGGACTACATTTAGCTCTTTTAAGGCTTGAAAGATGTGGCCCTGAGGAACACTCAGCCTGCAAAATTAGAAGTGCAGCAGGACTCACCCAAGGGGACGGACAGTGGGAAGTCAACTGGAGAGAGCAGGGAATGGAGCGAGTCCGGTTACGTTTTCATGCCAAAATAAAGGGAGGCTGCATAAGTTCTGGTTTCATGGTCCTATTTTCTAAAACAAGTAGTTCACAGCACCCTACAGAGCCAGGGAAAAGCTGCAGCTTCTCCTTCCAAAGGTAGGTGCGAGTGAACTGCGACGGGGTCTTGCAATGCATTTCTCTGCTGCTTGAAATAAGAACCTGTTTTAGCCAATCCAACCCTGCTCTTGAGCTTTTTCCCCAATAATCTGAAGAAAGAGTGAAGTGGTAAATTGTTCTGTGGGTTTGCCTTTGTGGGGCTGAAGGGAGGGAAAAGGGATTGTTCATTTGGGGTTATTTTTTGAACAGACACATAGGTCTTTTCCATTTGCTTTGCTTTCTCTGGAATAGAGAATTTTTCTTGTTTCTCCAGATGCATCTTTCCGGGTCTGCCCATTCCTACCTAAGACAGGAGAACCTCGGCTGGACGCTGTCCTGAGCCCTCAAAGGAGATAACTCAGTTTGGCCCAAGGGGCACAACGGTCGCTTGATCCAACACTGCACAACTTGACACTAGATGTTCTTTACGTGGCAATTTTCTCCAAACTGCTTCTATTTGAATGGATCAATAAAAATGCATTTTTACATATTTCTATAGACATGTCACAATTACAGTCAATTTCCATTGATTTCAGTAGTAGTTAACACATGAGCACAGGCCGTTAAACTGTACTCCTAAATCAGGTTTTCTGAGCATCACTGGCAATATTTACTGTCCCCAAATAATTCAGCAATACTTGCTGCAATGTATTCAGCCACCCAGCTCACTGCGAGGGAAATTTCCATTTGACAAAAAGCATTACAAAAATCAGACAATTCATTTTCTTCCACTGTACTGCAGATTGCTGCTACTGTAAAAGCACAAAAAAAATCATTGAGTCGCTCCTCCTGAAAGCAGCATTATGATCCTTAGGAACTTCCTCTGGATGTTGCTACCAAAAAAAAAAAAAAAGAAAGAAATAATCAAAGAGCCCTGCTTGGACAAAAAGAAACAGGAAAATCCTTTTCTATGCCTTTTTTGTTTTTTTTTTAAATCCTCTTTCATACCAAAGTGCAGGGAGGAAGGTAGAGGGAAATGGCAAAGGAGAGAAGAGACCTGAACCTGCACTGAAGTGCAGGAGAAAATACGTGAGTCGAGAGCCACTGCAGAAGCTGATTTACAATGATCTGGGCATTAGCAGGAGGTGCCAGACTTCTCTGTAAGATCTACATAAGATCTCTATAAGATCTGTCACTTTGCCTCTTCTTGAAGCTGCTAATCTCCCTCTTATCTCCCTCTAGTGTTTTGTTTTTCACCCCAGAGCTGCTCTGAATGAGGTGCTTGCCACTTTCGCCCCTTTCTCTTCTAAAGGAAAATATTCCTTCAGTCTGGTTTCCTTTCAGGTTCTCAAGTGCTCTTCCTGCATAAGTGAGTTCTGATAATTAAACCTCCAGAGACCCAATAGTATAGTCCATACAAAATACTACATTTCAGTGTTTCTTGCTGTAGGCCCTACCCCTTGAGAGGAAGAATTAAAAAATAGCTTCTTAATAAGTGGATTGTGTGACATAAAAAGCAAGCTGATGTTGCACGTTGCTGATATTTGCTGCCCAATATGTTCTTGCTCATTAGAGCTCCAGTGAGTCCCCAGTATCCCGAAGCTCTGAATACGTTGGTGCGAGACCAAAATTCTCATTTTTTTATGTCTTCGAGTCTCAATTATCTGTAGAACATAATAACAATATTGCACCTACATCCTTAATTCCTTCCTTCTCTAATAATGAGCTTAAATATCCTTCCCTAAGAAGAAGTTTACTCCTTAGTAGTGTTAAAATAACACTGTGTGGGGCAGGGTATTGCTCCTTCTCTGTATTTGCCTGTCATCATCTCACACAACAGAACTGCAGCACAATCAACACAACAGGATATATTTTTTCCAGGAACTCATGTGCTGCACTGCCCAAGAAAACTTCTTATTCTTTTAATGTTTCCCATATTCCCACAGCATTCAAATATAGCTATGCTTTGCACTCGTGTACTTGACAGTTCTCCAATAGCACCATTATAACTGAGCTGGCGTTGCCCACCCTGGAATGCCGTTTCCTAGGGGTCCTCTGCTGCTCTCCTCGTGAAGGAGATGCTCCATTGTGTGCATCTCTGCTGATACAGCGTGTACCAGTCCATCTGACACAGCACAAGCCTGGCAGAAGGGAATTAGCCACTTCCTTGGTGGCACTTCATTATTCTTCTCATCTTAACCAGCTTGTGTGGTAGAGAAAGCAGACTTTCAGAGGGCAGATTGGTCAGAAAAGGTAAATGCAGAGGCGGAAAGGGCAGGAGGTCCCTGTGGAAGGCTACCCCAGGAGCTAGAAGCAGCAGCCCCTTCCCCTCCTGCGCAGCGTCCCCCTGAGCACGTCTGCCTGCGTCCCCTGCTGCACGCTACGGGCAAGGCTGCCCCACAGGCAAGGAAGGGAACCAGCTGCTCCATCTGGGACAACACCGAGACAACACTGTGCAGAGAAGGACGCAGGCTTTCTGGATTAAGATACTGAATTAAGGGATGTGACCTCCTTGCTAATACACGGACAGCAAGAGCTGGGTAGAAGTGGATGACCTGTAATTTTCACACCCAACCACCACACACACAGCCCCAGCACTTCTTGTTCTGTGTCAGCAGTGCTTTAACTTTTGTGCAAGCGTGCCAGAGCACCCAGAGTCACCTCAAAAATAGATGCAACAGAATTTTAATAAGCCCTGCCAAACATAAGTTTTATTTATAAGCTTAAGCTAAGATTTTTGGAGGAAAGCGCCTAGCTGTGGAGCTAAATTTAAAGCACTCATCAATCTTGGCTACGGGCCCATGGTGACTTACCACCTTTACTAAGTTATTCCTAAACACCATGCTGCCACCTAACTGTTGTAACTGAGGAAGAACTCGAGGTGGAAAAACAGATGTCCTGAAACTCGGGGCTGCAACAGGGTAACTCCTCCAGAACTGAAACCTGCCAGAAGGACAGAAAAATACCCTGTATTAGTGCAAATATCAGCTCACTTCTGTGAGACTGATGAATTCTTATGCACAAAGATCTTTACTCTCTTCATGGAGAGAAATATACAGGTGGAAGAATATATACATATATATACACACACACAAACATACATTTATGCTTAATGAATGTGTACAAGACAAAAACACTATATTTAGAAAGGCTTAGAAATATTATAAACTCTTAGTTGTGCCTAGGAAAGCTGGCTTTAGAATGGTTTTTGGATGAGTCATGGATCAGAAATTCAATTATTCAAAAGAGCATACAAATGGCCAATAACACCTATGGTTTAATAACCGCATGCAGAATAGTCACTGCCAGAGCTGAAGTTTTAACCTCCACCATAGCCCACTATGCCCCTGAGCACCCCTGCAACTCTAAAGGTGCTACTCAGAAGCAAAGCAGGCTGAAGGACGTAACTTTAAACCCTTTGAGCTATTTCTTTATTCATTAACATAATTAAGGGGTAGTAAGAAGAATACAGGTCAACTGTTTAAAATTACCTAATGGAATTTAATCATATGTAGCTTTCATAGCCCGTTCCACATACTTACCATAGATGGGTGATTGGGAATGATTGACAGCATTGATTTCCATGTTTCTCCCTGCAAATTTTCTACTTCTTTACTACTAATTTTATTCTGCCATCAGCGCAAGGCTGTTATAAGTTATCATTAACAAGAATGAAAAATTCAGTATTCTTGATAGGAATAATAGAGATTTGTTACTATTCAACTTTAACACGTTGACTCAGCATGTAAGGAGACGGGTTCCTAACCCACTCAGACCTCCATCCACAGGGAGCTGGACTCCATACGCATCATCCTCACCAACTCCCAACTCCAGAGTGTTCATTTGCCCCTTAATTTTCACCTAGACATGGGCTGCAGCATCAGCCCAAAGTTGCTTTTCTCTCATGAGTCTGAAGTAACATGCCATCTTTAATTTCTACCTGTGTTTAATTAACAATTTAAAGCTTGTCAGAGGCCTGGAAAGCACCACCAGCAGCCTCACCAAGGCTCTGTGCATTTCCTTGCAGATAAAAATTGCACTGATGACAGCTGACATGAGGGAAATTCATTACTGCAAGAGAACAAAAGCTGCTGAGAAGCCAAAGGGAACAAGACTTTACAAAGGAAATCATTTGGGGTAAGTGTGGTGAATAATAAGAAAGCCCCCAAGACAGCCTGCAGTGTGTAACAAACCTGCAGAAATCAAACCAAGGACAGTAACATCTGTGCTGTGCGATGCTGCTCAGGAGTCAGGGAGGAGGATTTACGAGCCCTGATGCACGAAGCAGTGATTTGAATCAATTTGTACCCACATGCATCACGCCTGACGTCCTCGGTTTCTGTGCACCGAACGTGCAAGGCAGTTCAAGCCTTTATTTCCAGCAAGTGCTTGAGAAATTAAGATTGTCATTCAGTTAAGACTCATTTAGAGTTACAAAACCATAGCCAACGAGATCGATTTATCAGACATTCTTCAAGCTATTTGGCTGATTGTTTTTGGCATGGGTCAAATGTCTCCTCCAGCCTACGTCATTCAGAGCAGTTAACAGGGAGAGAACAGCTCCCATCCACAAACACTGCTCTTTTCAAGCACAGGGCTTTGGGGTTTTAATGCTTTCTTTCTGGAGTATTTCTCTGACATCTAGAGCAGGCAGCTTTCTAGGGTTAGGGCAAGCTTCTGGACCTGTCCCAAAAAGATTGGAGCTGCTCAAAGATTTCCAGCTTCTACCTATTACTGCCTCTTTCACTTCATTATGAAAATTGTGGGTTTCATTTTGGAAATTGTGATCTCAGCCAGCAGATTATATAAACCCAAAACACAGAAACACAATTGCTTCATTTGTATCTCTAAAATAAAGTCTCAAGACAATTTCACTAAATAGAGGAGAGTTCCCATCAGCCTCAGGCCCCAGCAGACTTGGACTCAGCAAAGTTTCTTGCTTTGGTTATCAATGCAGGGATGCTGGGAACACTGTAAGGTTTTCAGGAAGGACTTGCTAGATCCAGACTAATCAAAGCACCCAGATTTTACACTGGCCCTGCCCAGTGGTTCTGAAGGAAGCAGGGAATGATGGTGGGTTACAAAGAACTGCTATGTGATCAGCTGTACTTCTTAATATTTTTCTTTACCCCTTTCTTTTACACAGACATCTCAAATATTCATATATTGTTTTGGTTGCTTCAAGTGTGGCTCCATCTGCCAAAACAATAAAAATAACAGCTAGAATCAAGGCTGATGTTTTAAGATCAAAAAGTACAAGCTTCAGTCTCTACTACGCTCAATTTTTAAAGAATACCTAACAACACCACTTAAATGTAATGTCCCCAGGAGAGGGGACTGTCACACCACGTGTCAGGAAGCAACATGTGAAGTCTCCCACGGAGCCGCTCCCTGTGTCTGGAATGGGCCCCTTTGGAGCATGGCACTGCTCCCCACTTCAGGGAGCCCCTGGCTTGGAAATGCAGCTGTGCTCAGGTAAGCAAGTCTTTGCTGCTGCAGCTGGCTGAGTGCTGGGCCAGGATGGGTCAGAACAGCAAAATTCAGGCTACTTCTGTGACCTTAAGACAAGACCTTTGCTTGGGCCCATTTTAGGGATCGGCTCGGGCTGTGGTATTGCAATATTGTTATGGGATTAAAACTTCAAGGTGCTAAAGTCCAGGAAAACGCATTCAAGCTATTTTTGCCGTTCTGCTAGGGGCGTTTCACAGCAGCTAGAAGAGGGAACGGAGCAGTGGGGAGGCAGAGGGCGGCTCACGAGGCTGCCGAGGGCCATTCCCGTCCCGCAGCCCCGCATCCCGCCGCTCCGGAGGGCGGCAGTTGGGCACACGTTCCCTTCTCATCTCACTGAAGCCTCCCTGACTACACTAATAGGAAGAGGCAGATCTTCTCAAAATAAATACGAGCAAACCATTATTTTAATTATATAACTGTTCTTTGAAGGCTCTGAGAGAAGATTGTGACCTGGCAGGCTCGGCACTGAGTGAAAACAGTGAAATCTGCCCAAGCCAGAGGAAGCTCTGCAAATATTCAGCTATTCCCTAGTATTATTTTCCAGCCCCCGGAGAAAACAATGATGAAATTAAGCACTCAGTACATGAAAAGTCAAGAAACATCCCCCAGTACAGAAGCACCCCCAGTGACACAGCCCAAGCTGGGAGTTTCAGGACAGATTTGAATGTCAGGATTCATTCATCACATTCTGCCATTTGTTTCT
>JAVCKT010098206.1:0-10939 GCA_032273925.1 Rhynchotus rufescens
GGCGGGGAGGCGGGAGCGGGGCGGCAGCGGCTGCGGGGCGGCAGCGGCCGCGCTGCGGGCTCAGCAACGCGCTGGGACTGCGGCTGCGGCTGCGGCAGCGCAGCAACCCCGCCGCGCCGGCCAAGCACGAAGGCAGGCGGCGGCGCGGAGAGAGGCAGGCGGAGGGGCCCGAGAGGAGCCCCTCGAAGCCGGTGTGGGTCCCGCGTGCCGGAGCAGGGCAGCCGGCCTGCCACGGGCGCCGCGGCAGGGCGGACGGGTCCAGGCAGAAGGAGCCGCGCGGGGCGGCCGCGCTGGGGAGCCCTGCGGGGTCCGCGGGCCGCGGCCTGCAGCGAGAGGCAGCGCGGTGCCCGAGCAGAGCGGCACGTGGGGCAGGGCCGCGCGCGGGACCCACAGCCGCCGCTCGCAGGGGACAGGCCGCAGCGAGTGCCCAGCGCCGGGTGCCCGTCACGTCACATCCCAGCGCGGGACAAAGCGGGCAGAATGCTGCTGTGCTGAGGGACCGCGGAGCAACGCCCAGCCCTCGCGGGAGCACTGAAAGCCCCTCTGAATTCCTGTATTCAGGAGACTTTGTCGGCAGCCCTGAGGACACGGTGCATTCGGAGGGCATGGGCAGCGCTGCCCACCCAGGGCCAGGCTCAGAGACCCGCCACAGCAGTCCCGGGCCCCCCGTGCTCTCGAGTGCCCAGCCGGAGTATCCACGCTCGGAGCCTGAATCCAGCGGGCCCAGGCTTCCAGAGACGAGTGGAGGAAACGGCAGAACCTCCGCTCTTCAGCCAGTTCCTTCAACTTCATCTCCAGCCCCCTCTCTCAAGAGAAACCATGAGGTGAAAACCAGCAAGAGAACTGGTGGCGAGGCTGTTGACTTACTTAATGATACCTCCTTTCACGCAAGATTATTACCTGAAGAGCAGGCAGCCCTGATCAATAAGGACAACAACGGAGTTGATCAACACCTTGAAGGAGCATCCATAGTGAGAAGCAAAGTTAGCTCCGAGGCAGATCTGAATGTAGGAAACGGGCAGACTGCTAGAGAGAAAAGCCAGTCATTAACTCCAGTTAGCTCCTATTTGCCGTCTGGCCTTTCAGATCTTGAACTTAATGCCCTGGAAAACAGTATGTCAGACACAGATGATGATTTTCTAGGAACGCTAGGCATCTATAAAGACATCAGTGAACTTGTAATAAGCAAACTTCCTGGATATACAATGTAATTAGAATGTTTTCCTGCCTTGATTGAAGTATGACATTTAAATTATATTTTTATAAGAACTGTTATATTTAGCTACAGTTTATACAATTCATTTAAGAACGTGTCAGTTGTATTTAATGCATCAGCAAGTTTGTATGAGTTTTATAAATAAACTAGGTTGAATACCTACTAAAAATGGCTCTGTATCTGCAGCATGATTTGAATGTCAGTATCCTAGTACGGGAAAAATACAACTTCTTTTCAAAAGCAGAAATTGAAGCAGAAATAATAAATATTATTATAACCCACAAAACCTAAGGCAGAAGTAACATGTTACAGAAACAACCAAGTACAAAATACATTCCTAATGAAAAACTAAATTTTCATCCCTCATGAACAGCTACATACAGTCACAGCCAGCACCAGCACAGGCTGCTTTTGGCTGATCTGTATGATGCATTCGCTCTGTCACTAAATATAATGGCCTCAGAGCTAGACTAGCAGTTTTGATTTTTTTTTCCAAGTTGAAGTTTCTCGTTCAGGCCAGACTGACCATTTATCACAAAGCAGTTAGTTAAAGCATTATCAATGACCATAAATCTGCATCATCGGGGAGAACTGAGAGAGGCTGATGGAAGTTCCCTGACCTTGACAAGCAAGGGTGTGTGGAGAGGAGG
Organism: Rhynchotus rufescens; assembly: GCA_032273925.1. Lineage (NCBI taxonomy): Eukaryota > Metazoa > Chordata > Aves > Tinamiformes > Tinamidae > Rhynchotus > Rhynchotus rufescens. Next base: position 1,867 of record JAVCKT010098206.1, read on the forward strand.
AGGAGGAGAGACACTTGCCACTAAATTTTCATCGCCTCGCAGCTCCCTGATTGCACTGCCTGACATTGGGAGCGTGGGTCGGGACCCACGGTCAAGAAGTTGTGCACAAATGTGCTCACCGCAACCTGGTTTAGAGAATCGATAATGAAGAGTTCCCCACCTCCCCTTTCCTGGTTCTGGTTGAACTACCATCTGATGCTCTCCTCCTACTTCTGGTTCACTTTTATGGCTCCCATTTTGATCACTGAACTTCTAACTTTTTGTCTGTTTAACTGGTGGGTTTTCTTAGAGGCTGTTTCAAAGTTGTTCTTCAATTTGAACAAAGCTCAAGGCAGAAATTCCTTATTTTTCTACCCTCACCACCTTCACTTTTCAAATTCTGGCAGTAAATGCGGTAGGAGCAATACATTTTTTTGTTTAAAGCGGAACTAAGCAATCTATTCATCTAATTTCATTTAGGATAACGCCTATGATGTTTATGGCTTAACAGCTTGTATAATTTTATTCAGAAAAATGATGAAAGTGACAGAAGAAGAGAACCTGTGACCTAACAGGAGCCATCCCACGGGATGAGAATGCCAGCTTCGTGCTCACAGGCTTCGGTCTTTTTTTCTCCGTTTAAACAGACACTCAGATAGTTACTGTTGCATGGAGAGGTTAAAGGTGCTACCCTTTGGCTTCATAATCCTTTTTGATATTATCTGTGCTGTTTTGAGAATAAGCCAAGTTTTATTTAATGATCAATCAAGAACCTTCAGTCAAGAAAAATAGGAAGGAACTTACTGCCACCCGTTTCACAGAATCACAGAACGTTTGAGGTGCTCCTCAAACCCCCTGCTCCAGCAGGGACACTCAGCGCATGGGGCACAGGGCGGCATCCAGGCCGATTTGGAAGATCTCCAGAGAAGGAGACTCCACAGCCTCCCTGGGCAGCCTGTGCCAGGGCTCTGCCACCCTCACAGGGAAGAAGTTCCTCCTCACATGGAGATGGAACTGCCTGTGTTGCAACTTGTATCCATTGCCCCCCTGGCCTATCACTGGCCACCACTGAAAAGAGTTTGGCCCCTTCCTACATTCACCCTTCCAGTATTTGTACATGTTGATAACATCCCCTCTCAACCTTCTCTTCTCCAGAGAAAACAGGCCCAACACACCCAGTCTTTCATCACACAATAGATGCTCCAGTCCCTTAATCATCTTGTTTGCTCTGCAGTGGACCCTCTCTAGAAGCTCCACATCCCTCTTGTACTGGGGAGCTCAGAATTGCCCCCAATACTCCAGGTGCAGCCTCCCCAGAGCTGAGCAGAGGGGCAGGATCCCCTCCCTTGACATGCTGGCAACATCCTCCTGATGCAGCCAGGATCCCATTGGCCTTCCTCTGCGACAATTAATTAATTCCAATTAATGGAACAAGATTTTAGTTGTGCAGAGCAACACTGGTGACCTTTTCAGTTTGAGTGGTCATGCTCATGGCCTCTGAATGAGCTGGCAAGTCATGTCTTCACTACTTCACTTTACTACTACCCATGTTACCAAGAATTACCACAATTAGGCGTAGTTCCAGCAGTCCCTATCATGGCTGCCAGCCCAACAAGCAGCTGCATATTAGTCATGGGAAGGTCTATATTGAGTCATATGATTTGCCATGAGCATTGCCATGGGCAAAAGCAAGCAAGCAATGCCTACATTATGATGGAAAGTCCTGCCTTTCAGCAAAGGAAGCTGAATGTATTGTGTTTTTCTGTCGTGTTTTGCATCAATGAATCTTTTGGAGAAAAAACATCTTTTTCTTTTCCTCTTCTCTGTTCAGGGCTTTGCTACACTTTAATAGGTCTGAAACAATTATAACTCCTCTGATCTACTTTATCACTTGTGCAGCTGGATCTTGTTTGCTTTCTTGTTTCTGCAGCTGAAGAAATCAGATAGGAGCCTTTTCAACTGTGAAAGCACAGCTATGGAAAGATGGGGGCAGCACATATTGCTAATGACTCCTACATAAATTCTAGCAGTGCAATATAGGTTCTTAGCATTGGGAAACATACGCATATGCTTCTTATATTTCTGCACAAATTTACCAGCTGCCTAATCTTGAAGACTATGGAGTACTAGTCAGTACTCAATATTAGCCTCTTGAGGCTTAAAGCCTTCTTTATACTTTCTCCTCTGTCTTATATAACAGCACTTCTGTACTTTAGCCCTTCAATTTTTTCTTGGTCAACATGCTTTATTTCTTATTCTTTTAAAAATATTATTTGTGTCATGACTGCAGAAATGCAAACTGACTACGGAAAAAGATGCTGTGGTTTTGGCACCGAAGAAAAATAGCTTTTTTTTTTTCCCATGGAAAATTAATTCACCTGTCAGAGCGGACTGAGAAATATAATGAGCATATTGAAAGGTGCCTCTAAATTTCAGAAGCTGTGTATAAATGTCCTTGCAGCAGACTTCATATGTTAAACTTTTTAAGTAACTCATTTTAGAGAAACATAAAAAAAAAACAGCAACCAATCAGTACCAAAACTTACAAAAGATAAAATATCAGATGTAAAAACAAGCAAAAAAAAACCCCAAAATTTAAAATAAGACCTATGTCCAAAATTGCAGTCATGAAATTTATGTTTCTTCACATTGCTGAACTGAAAAGACATGTATTCTGTAGCTATTTGTTTTTCCTTTAATATTTCCCAGTTCTCTACATTTCTGCTTCTGAGCACGACCTGAAGAAGCTGACTGAGAAGCTCCTCAGCATTAGCATATCTGAGTAGTTCAAAATGTGGCTAAAATAAATTTAAAAAAAAAAGAAAGGATTAACCTCCGTGTAAATCTTCAAGGACTTGCTGAAGTAGATGCATTCTGAGAGCTGCTAAAGCACATTAGCAAGAGAGGGCCTTTCACATCACACACATAAAAAGAGGACGCAGTCTCCAGTTTGTGTTCCCAGGGAAGGATTTTATTCTGTGACAGTATTGCATAAGCTGTCATTATTGTGAGAACTGTCCCATCATTTTCCAGAGTTTCCTAAATCCTTAACTGGCTTCGGTTCTGCATAGAGGACTAATGTCACCAGAAGGGGAAGACAACCATCCTTATCAACCATCTCACAGCCATTCCTGTGTGACTTCATCTCTGTCAACCAATGGAAACAGGAACAATGTTCACCAGTCCAAACATGTTCTTATCTCTGACGTGACCCCAAATATTGATACTTCTCTATGGAAATACATCTTCTGTGGTGACTTCTTTTTGAGAGTGGAAAAGTGGTTCCATGGTATTTACTCCTCCTAGTCCTACTGTGATCAAAATAAAGTATGGAGGTCCTTCTCAATGGTCATTTCCATCTTGCAGCTGAAGGTCTACACTTAATCTCAAGCATGTGAACTTGCATTTCATAATCCTAAAGATTCTTCTTTGTCTGTTACAGCAGGGTTCAGTGTCATCCAGTGATGATCTTTTCTCTATTGGCAATGCTTCTTAACATACTGTCAGTAAATGTCAACAATACATATACACATGCATATAATGTTTTATCAAAGTGTGATTGAATCCACATTAGATTATTGGATAATTTAGGTCCTTGAGTGCTGATATTTTCCTTTTCAAAACTATAATTTGTCCAGTGCCTTACACACATTATAATTCCTCTCCTAATCCTCTTTAATTTAAAAAAAAATTTCCAAACAGTCCCACATCAAGTAACTTAGAGAGATGAGAATCACTCCTTTTTGCTTTGTTTAGAAAGTTTGTCATCTTTGTAGATGTCACCATACTTAGCAGATAGATCCTTTTTTGGATTGATTTCTCAGCCCCTCTTCTATGTAGGTAATATATTCATTATATGCTTCTGTTCTTCAGCTGATAGACTTAAAAATAAACAGAAAACACACCTTACAGGCAGCTCAATAATTTCACATAGCAATTGTTTCTGAATTTTGATAGATGATTTATACCTCTGAGTTACAGTCATACTTCTAATTAGTTTGAGGTTTTGCATTTTTAAATGGAATTAAAAAAAAAACATAAAATCATAACAGTAGTACTAAGAAGGGACTCCATATGCAGCTGTGCTCCCAGACCTGGTAAGGTGATAACTTTCGATTAAGGACCAGGTTAATCTGATAATATTTATCTGATAATATTTCTCAGAGAATAAGCTGAGCCCATTCGATCACAATTGACACAAGGGAGAGGTACATCCAAAGGTTGGGAAAGGGTCAATATTGTGGCACTCAGGATGAAGAAAGGCAAGAAGGACAATTGATGTAATTGATGTATTGGCTGGTTAAATGGTAAAAATACCAGAAAAAAAAGAGAGTACAACAGAAGAAGAATTAAAGAACAATATAATAAAATCAATGCTGGTAATAGACTGTGATGGAAAGCAAGTTTTATCAAATACTTTAGATTTATTCATTGAGACTACCAGTACAGCGGATAAACTATTCAAAGTCTGATTTTTACGTACTTCAGAGTCTGCAAGAAAGCAATGGTCCCATCATTTCTTAAAATTCAGAAATCCCTGCTAACCTCAAGTCTCTAAGAACTCGTGTTCAGATAACTCCTCCAATTGTTTTAAAGGGCACTACTCAATAATATGTTTTTTCTTTTTATTATCCTGTATTTGACCTTAAGTTTTTTTCTTTTCTCCCAGAAACTTAAATGTCATACTGGCTTGTTAGCTTTTCAGCTTCCATAGTATGTCTAGTGTACAAATATAAAATTAGATAAAAATGGATATTTTGCTAACCCATTTGTTCGGTGCTGACCAAACCTTTGTAATCTATTTTAATAATACTCCTACTGATTTTACTTTTCCTTACTCCAATTTTCTCTTTTTTTTACAATACTACTTCCTCATGTTTCCTGGTTTCTAGTTTCATCTCTTTCTTTGTAGTTTTGTTTTTTGTAGTTCACTTTTCACTTGTTCTGCCTCCATCCTTTTTTTCTATTGTGCTCCTTTTTCCACTCAGGGCAGCTGCTATTACTATCATATAGGACAAAATATTGTAGTACACATAATGCACTAGGTGTGACTTTTTTAAGAGTTCATCTTCCTGAAGTACAGTGTCCTAGAAAGTGGACTGAAATTGTAATTCCTTGTTTCACTTTAATAAGGTCAGGTAAGACAGAATAGCTTTCCTTGACTCTTCACACTGGATGTAAAGTTGATCTTAATAATTTTGGAACCTAAATAGTCTTCAGAGTGCAGGTAGCTCACACAGGGTCTTGGACTTCCCATTACTATTTACTGTGTGCAAAAACACACTGGAAATTATTACCTCTGGTAAGTCAGGCAGGATGCAGCAAGGAACAGCCCTAAAAAAAATTTAAGATTAAATCCAGCTGAGAGTCTAGATCATCAGAGAAGTGAGCAGTGATGAGACAAGTCTAGGATCAAACTGGGAATTCATGTCAGCAAGTCACAGTCAGGAGCAGGTATGGATGTAGTAATCAGAGTTCGCCACAGTACAGTGACTGCCAGTCAAGCCTGGACATCAAGTCCTCAGGGCAGGACCAAGGTGCTTATTGACAAGGTGCATGGCAATTATATGCTGTTTATGAAGCTCTTTATGAGTGACTCTATCTAGTAGGCATTTGCAAGAAAACATTTGTATTTATACCCCCAGAAGACAGCTTAGGAGCAGATTACAAGGACATGAAATCTCTGTATTTAAAGAGCTAATTTATGTCACTGGTGTATTTGTCAAATAACCATAAACTATAGAATGAGGCTTGTACTTTTTATTAGCATGAGAAAACAATGAAAAAGAATCTCTCAGTTAAGCAGCCACTTACTCTAACATTGGGTTTTTGACTCAATGAATTGCCATTTGAGTCTAATCATTAGAGGAAACATTATTCATACTGCCAAGATTTGGCTCTTTGATCTGTATTCACATCTAAATTAACTAAAGAACCCAGGTAATTGCATAGATTGCTGGAGACTGAGTAGACAGAAATCCACTGCTGAAAACAAACAAACAAGCAAGAAAACAAGCAAAATCTCTAAGAAATAACACGGACTAGAAAAAGGAATATGCTGGAGCCTTATAACCTGTTGCATGTGATGGCTTACATCATTTCATCTTCACTATAGAGTTTCTTTTTTTTCAGCCTTTTTTTTCTGCTGATTTTGGAAAGTGCAGTGTACAGAGCAGAACAATGATCCCTACCAATGAAAAAAAAAAAAAAGGGGTTATGAACTTCCAAGAAAACAAAATGTGAATCTTACTCGCTGCAAGTGTCCCTAGAATAAATCACATGCATATCCAGTGTTGTACAAATGAGAAATCAGTATCTCATCTATGATGCAAAGATATTGAGAACCATGGTGCAAGAGAATCTCCTGAAGAGTATGTTTTACTTCTGTAGAATGTTACTGTTTGCTTAATGCTGATTCACAGAATCACAGAAAGACTTGGATTGAAATCCAAATCCCTGCCTCCTAAGCTAAATCAGGTTACTTAAGTTCTTGCCTGCTTGGGTATTGAAAACCTTCAAGGACAGAGATTCCATCAGCTGTCTGGTCAACCTTCTCCAGTGCTTAACCAACCACCTTCATTATAGTTTCTCCTCCTGCTGTTTATAATTTAGACACTTCTTTTTCTTTCACCTATGTTTCCTCTGTCCTGACAGAAGTTTCTGCCACCCATTTATGCTAAGTGCATGGCAATGTATTGTCCAAGCACTAACTGAAGAAAGGAACTCTGCAGGAGCAGGCAACTAGCAATATCTATTATCTCTTCCCCTAGCAGCCCTAGTTCTTTCCTATCTATGAGCAAGAACTTTGTAAGCCAGGAATATCTGGCTGCTTAAAGAAAAGTGCCAGTGCGTGGAATAAGAACCTCAAATCTGCACTTTCCTTATCTTTCACCCCAAAAGCCCTTCAGAAATCACTTAAAATACTGTTGTGCACTGACTAGTTTGCTTGCCTGCAAAACCACAGCAGTTCTACACAGCGGCCAAGATTGTACACACACTTTCTTGGGTAGAAGGTCAATGAAAACATGTGAGCTTCTTGGCATGTTGACAAAAGACAAAATCTCCAGTTTCAATGGTGTGGGAAGGCAATTTCTTTTTGTCTGGCCACTCAGAAGTAGGCTTATTTTGACTGGTCAGCCAGCTAAGGGCCATTCAGATGTTTCTCCACTGCTACTGAATCAAATGGAAAAAAAAATCTCTGTTCTTTATCTGTATTACATATATTGGGCTACATTTTGCCAATAGGCCATATACAATACTAAAATGACTGTCTGGCATGATGCAAATAGAACATTTATTTTTGAGAGATATTAGGCTTGTATTTAGGGTGTTTTTTTTTCAGACAAATACAAAATAGAAGTTGCTCCACAGCTAGAGGCAGACTAATGTCTTAAAAATTGTTCAGCAAGATAAGTTTACGGGTATCTATATGATAATCACTGCAGTAATTGCCAACCTTGCAGAAACAGGCAGACTATACTTTCACAGGAACTTCTCCCTAAGGACCTACTACCGTCACTGGAATAATAATACATTAACTTCTGCATACAAAGAACATATGGCCAAGTTTTAGGTACACTGCTTCTAATGAGCACCTTCTCTTCCTTTGTTTACTAGACTGAGAGATCTGATATCAGTTTGCTCTGGGGGAGGGAATACTTTGGGAAACAAAGGCTTTACATGCAGGGATGAGGTGCTTTGCCATTACTCCCAGCTCATTCAAACTAGATTGCTTCCGATTTGGAAATGACTTGTGTCTGGCCAAATCAAAGCGCACTCAAGAGTAAGATCACATGAGGTCACACACATTTACAACCAATTAAGCCAAGTCTCCCAAAGCCTTCTTGGCTAATATAAATTGGCTGTGCTTTGGTGTCCATTGTTATGCCATACTTGACTATATGTCACAAGTTAAATACAAGCAGCACATGGTGGTTTCAGCCAGTTTCAGATACTTTAGAATATATGCTGATTAATGTCTCCTTAGATCACATGGATGGTTTCTAAACATCCAAAATGTTTGCATAAGAAGAGAATGAACAAACAAACAAAAAGATAAAATGGGGTCCATATTTTAGTCTATCAATAACATTTTAGTTGGCTGTTTGAATTATTTCTAAAAGCTTCTTAAACAATTCATGAAATCTTTTCTTTAAAGAGTACCTGTCAGGACTATGAGTTCACTAGTAGGCTGAAAGTGCCTTGAACAGGTTCACCCAGACCCCTCACTCACACATCCTCTGCCCATTGCTCCAGGACCTCCATCCAAGCTCAGGCTTTGACCTTCAGTGCTAGTCTGAAGTATGTTGCTTTTGCAAATGAAAAAAAAAAAGGTTAAATTGTTAATGCTAACAGGAAGCATTCAATATGGTATGGATGAATATCTTAAAGTGAATTTTTGAACTTTCAAGCAGAAGCTTGCTACTTGTTAAGTGTCACAGCTACAAGATGGTTGTAAATCTTGCTGACACCAGAACTTGACCAACACAGCACATCTTGAATCCTCTCATTGATAAAGACATGAGACAAAAACTCCAATGAAGGGGCTGATCACTCATTGTGCTTCTGTAAATAGACTATTAGATCTCTTAAAATGGGGATTTGATTTTCCAGAAAGAAGTATAGAGCAAAAAAGAGGTGGTCTCGAGGAGAAGAGGGAACTTAGAAAAAAGAAGGTAAAGTTCTTGAAAAAAGGAAAGATCCTGGAGGCGAGTGAAGATCCTGGAGATCAGTATCCACCTTTGGCTCATGAAATAATTTTAGTTGTATTTTATTTTCCTAGAGAGTCAGACTGTCCCTGTTTGAAAATAAACACATGGCAGCAAAGTCTGAGTCTTAGCTGTGGTGAACAAGATACAGATGAGTGTAATGTTTTTCAAATTTAGGCCCAAATATCTCTAGGCATTGTGGTTGGGTGCAAAGTAAAACCAAGGGTATAAAAGAATATTAAACAGAAATGTGTATATACATTCTCTGTTTAAGATGTTCTTCAGCTTCTCTTTTCCTGGAATGGTGTACTGGAAGGATGAAAGTTCTTGTACCCTTTCTGCAGGTACCCAACATTGATCATTGGCCCTATTTAATTCCTCAACAG
>JAVCKT010098207.1:0-10938 GCA_032273925.1 Rhynchotus rufescens
TTGAAGCTAAATTTGCAAAAGTTACATCTTTGTGATCTTACACATCACCCTGAATGGACTGCTTGTGAGTGCCTTCTGAAACCTCAGCTCTTTCCATATCTGCACCATTAAGCAGTAATAAGCTGATGCTTTGGGGCAGCCTCATTTGCTTTGCTTGGGAAAGAAGGGATCATTACTGCCCAGTTCCCTGCATGAGGCTCAGCACACTCTATGCCAAGGAATAAATTCTGAGGTTATCACACAGAGAAGGCCATGAGTTTGTAATTCTTCCGCTCTCTGAATTCTTCCCAGTTTGCTGTTGAGTGATAAACATGAAAGTATTTTCATATTTTTACTGATGAAAACACTTTTTGTTCTCGTTCCCACACATAACTGGCTAGAACGATGCCTCTGCCTCCTTTAAATCCTCTTTTAGATAATGTGCTATATTATACATGCTGTTAGGAAAGAAATAGAAAGAAGATTCTTCCTGTAACCCATTTGTACTTCTCTACAGTAATTTATGAGGCTGAGAAAAATCCCACAGCACAAAAACCAAGTAGATGTTTCCATTGGTTTTGCATATAATCTGCTATTTAAAGTTTTGATTGAGATTATCTGTCTAATTTGCAGGCCTGTATATGCAAATCAAAACCACTAAGTGTTGTGTCTAGCTAATAGCCAGAAAATCTGAATCTCAATTAGTAGAAAACGCAACAAAGGAAATTTTCCTCTATCAGTAAGCAGGAAATCAGGGGCTCTACAGGACTTTGCTCAACATGTCTGTGATTCTTCAGTACTATGAAAACTTCTGATGCTGAACAGCATCATACCAATTAATGCAAGTTTTTTACACAGCAATACACTGCTGTGTAATATTACTGACAGCAAATCTTAGAGCATTAGCAAAAGAGGCTGTTTTTAATAAAGAATTTTTTAAAAAAAGCAGAAACTTATAAAATTCTCAGCATGCACCACTTTTTTTTAGAGACACTGTTTTTGCTTGACTTGAAAGTCTTAAAAAATCCTCCATGTATTGCATGTGAAACCTCTCTAAAAAGCTAGCTAGATATTATTTTACTTATGGGAACTGCAGTCAGTGCAATTAAAGCTCAAAGTGAAGTTATATCACTCCTTTATAAACCAAGGAATGTATTGTGGGAGGTTTTAATGGAAAAATTGACTCAACTTGTATTTAAGGACTAACTAGGGCAAGCAAGTCCTGTGATGGGGTGTAGCCCAAAACGCACGTGCTGTTTTTATTATAGGTATGTCTCATTAATGTGAAGCAATTCTTTGGCATTAGAGAGAAACAAAATGTGGCTTTTGGTATCCTCTTCTGCTGCCCACCTTGAGGTCAAGTATTTTGAAGTGTTTAGGGTCATATTCTCAAAAGCATTTAAGTGCCCATTTACCGTTGGTAACTGGTAACTGGTGGCTGAGAGTTAGATGGACAGGAACATGGAAAAAGGAATTATTCAATGAAAGGATGATGCTTGCGTTCATCCTCCTAAAAATGAAAAATACGTTGCCTGACCATCCAAAATGATCTACAGTTACTTGAATCTATAGCAGAATCTCATTAAAAATAGGTTTTTATGGGGGTCTTCCCTGAAGTTCAAATAGCTGAACTATAGGCACTTAGGGACTGCAGAAGAATTTTGGCTTTCTCATTTAAAAGCATCTCCGTAACACTTGGGAGTTGCAGTGAAAAATGTAAATATGTTGGCTAAATTAAAAAATAAATATATAAAATGGAGGATTGAAGGTCATACTGGTGATCTTAGAGCAGGAATGGCAAAAATAATACCCCCAAATTCTGCTTTGTCAGAATTATAGTAGGTTTAAGGCATCATGATGGGCTGGCTCATGAGGTGTCCAAGTCTGTCAGCCTCCTCTTTCGGGGTGCCCTGCTCTCCCCATCCCTTTGCCCATTCCTGGTGCCCTTGGTGCCGAAGTCACCGTCCCCTGCAGTGTCATTTCGGGGTGCGTCGCCCTCCGGGCTGCTCTGTGGGAGTCGGGAGACGCTTCAAGATGCAGCCTGGAGGCAGCGGCTGGTGGGACGCGGCGCCTCCGCTGCGCTGGGGGAAGGAAACTTTCCTTTTCCCCGGATATTTTTGGGAGGGCGGAAGAGCGAGGAAGGAGCAGCGGCCGCCAGGGCATCCCCGGCTCCGCTTGCACCTCGCCTGGGCGGTTCAGGGCCGGAGCTGGGGAAACTCCTCCCCTTCCCCCTGCTTCTCCCCCCTCCGTATTTCCTAAGGCCATAAAAAATAAGGAAAAGAAATATATAAAAAAATAAGGCGCCCGGAGTAACTGGGGACGGTGGCAAAGGAGCCTTCCTTTCTCTGCGGATCCAGTGCTCGGCACCTCGGCTAAAGCGATGGGAAGCCCTGCTATGGACAGCAAGAAGAAAGATGCCTCTGGCAGCAGGAAAAGCTCCAGCCAGAAGAAACTCATGTTGCGGGTGCACATTCCTGTAAGTGCTGTGCGCCGGCGCTGCTGCCTGTTTTTCCTGAGGTTTGGCACAGCTGGAGGCGACAGGGAGCCATGTGTCCCGCGCCCCACACGGAGGTGCCGGGTTTGGGGGAGGCTGGAAGTGCAGACTGTGCAACAGGCAAGTCCTGGACTTTTGGGAAGGGGTGGGAGCCCGGGAGACTATCCTGGTCTGGGATCTTCAGGTCTCCATGCTGGGAGTTCAGGGGACGTTGTCCTGCTTGGAATTCCCGCTGCACTGGGTTCCTCTGCTCTGGGAGGCAGAGACTCACACTCAGAGAGGGTCAACCTGCCCCCCGCAAACAGCGGCTTTGACAACCCCAGCTTGGGCTCTGGGAACTGTCCCTGCCTTGTGGCTGAATCGGAGCATTTAATCCACCTCTCCCTTGTCTCAGGACTAATCCCCATCCAAATCTCGCAGGGCTCCGGAACTCGGAGCCTTCTCAGGTTTAGTCCCAGGACATCCCTCTATTTCTTGCTGGAAGAGCAGGGGGAGTCAACGTTGTCACGCTGGGGGAGCGGGCAGGGAGCCCTGCAGGCTGCAGCGCTGCCTCCCTTCTGTATATTCACGCTGTACACACGGCTGCAAGCAGCTATAGCACACCCATATAGAAACTTCTTGTCCGTGGCTGTTCTGATTGCAGTAGGTGCTAAAGGACTGGCTTCTCTGGGTCCTTAGAGTTTACATCCCTTTGCAAACTTTGGATTTTGTTTTTCTTTACTGTTAACACAGAATATTCTTATTATTCATGTAAACAATCTTTTTTAATTATTTATTTATTGTTACTGTTATTATTAATTTCAGTCCCAATGTGCTTTTGGCTTCAGTGCTTCTGGCAAGAAATTGTTTAGTCCTCTCTCCATAACAGTGGAGACAGATCTAAGTGTGTCCCTGCCAGGCCACCAGAGACCAAACAGATAGTTCTGTTTTGAAGCCTTTCCTTTGTTTTAGAGCAAAACGGGAAGTGAAAGCAAATTTATTAGGTGTCTTGAGCGTGTGGAGTAAAATGGAGGTGAAATACCAAGTTCCTCTGCAGACTTGGTGTTTCCCTGGGGTGAACGTGAGCCCTGGAACGAGTCCCAGACTTGCGCTGGTTTGTTGGAGTGCCTTCAAATCCGGGAGAAATGGATCCGTTTCTGCTAATGTGGGTGCTCCCCGTGCATTTGGGACTAATCTTTGCCCTCTTCCTGTATCATCCTTCACAGTAGGGTTATAAAATATGAAGAAATAAGACGCACTACATCAGAGGGCCAGTCACGCTATGTCCCTTCCTCCTTTTCCTCTGATCTGCTGCTTTGCATCTGCCACCCCTTTCCATAGTCCTCTGCCTATGACCCAGTCAAGCCAGGAACTTCTGTGCAATTGTTTGTAATTCTGCTCAGAGAACCTGCATTTTCCCCCTGCTGAAGAGCTCCAGGTAGCCTGGGAGATGCTGGTCTAGCTGCGTGATTCTGCCGGCTCCATCCGATGTGTTTTGGAAACCTGCCAACCACCCTGCAACTCTGGACACACCACTAACAACATCAATTTTTCCCATTTTAAGGTTATGAAGCTAAGATAATGCACAGTGTCTCAGCAGCTTGTTCAGACTTAAGGATTTTTGATGAGTGAAGGCTAATGCTTTTTCCTAATCACCTCTTTTGGCCAGTAGACTGTCTTTCTTCAGGAGAGTTGTTGATGCAGTTTGGTCTTGAATAGAACAGCAGTAGAAATGGGCCATAATTTTTCATGTTCATTAATCTTTTGAGTTTCTTTACTCTGCAGTTTGTCACCTAGGCAATGGCAGTTACTCACAATGTAAATGTCTGATAGTGCACAGAAGTCAATATGAGTGTTACTGTCCACCTGGTTGGCGGTGGTTCAAGAGCTGATATTGAACTAGTCCCATCCATCCCTCCTTTCCATCCCCAGGATATTACCCTTCGGGTTTATTCTGCATCATTCCAGCATTTCTGGAATGGACCATTGGGTCTTTCAAGTTGTATTCCCATTCTTAGTGTTCTTCTATTATCTGGTGGTTGAAATTTGACTGTGCTACAATAAAGAACATTTTTTTCATTTGATGGTGGAATCTGCATTTGAAAAGGTCCATTTAGACTGTTTCCCCCCACCTCTCCCTTTCATAGCATTTTCTTGGCTCTTGTTTTGAAGCATCATTCATATTATTTCAGTGATGCCTCTCAGTGTAGCTGTAGTTGTGAGGGGAGCTTTGACCAGACAATAATTTTTGTTTTGTTCATCCTCTTCTTTGTTTTGCTCTGAGATTGTGTTTACTTCTGAAACTTGTAAATCTTGGTCATTGAGGTCTTTAAATAAGGAAGAGAAGAATGACTAATGAGTAGGATGAGGGAGAGGAGTTAAATCTAGAAGAGAATCAGTGGGACAGAAAGGTACTGCTGTGATTCAGGTCAGCCTTAAAGTACGTGTTTATTAGTCATGCCTTAATCCTGCCTTAAAAAGCGGTGATAATTTTTTGGGGAAAAAAAAATGAATGCCACAAAATACATCACAATGAGTGGGAATGTCTGCAAAGAAACTTACCATGCTTTTCTTCTCTCTTCCATTTATTTTTATTTTCTGAGTTTACTGTGACAGACGGAACTAATTGATAAATTTAAGAAAGCTAGTTTTGTATTGTGCAGCCTCCAGGGCATTTCACAGGTAAATTTTTCAAGCAAGATCAGCAAGCCATGGCACAAAAACCTTGAAAACACTTTGTTTTCACTTTCTTCCTGTGCCAAATCTTATTGAGCACGTCTGTCTGTGTCCCAGAAGTTTTGCTCCTAGCAATAGGAGTAGAGCACTAAATTTTTCACTAAGCATTAGGAGGAGAGCACTAAATTTTGAAATGAGAGAGACACAAACTAGAATTTCTGAATATCCTTGAAATCTGCAGATGTGTATACATGTATCTTCTCTCTAGATGCAGCCCATCTCTAGCATGAAAGTGTTAGCATTACAGATTTCTTTTTAAGCCATTAGAAGATAATGAAATCTACATTTAATGCACGACTTGCTTTGAACTTAGCTTAAAAACTCTATTCTTAAAGACAGGATGTGATTGCTGAGTAGGAGCTCCCAGTGGTGAGATCAGGATGTTCTTTTGTCATCTCCCAGAACTGGCCTGTTCTAATGTTAACATAACTATTGTAACTCCTTATTGCCGTGAAAAAGGAGAGATTCTGCTCTGGGTAATTCAGCCAGGGCCAAAAAAGCTATTTTGTATTTATACTAGTGGAACTGAAAGCAGAATCTGTCTTGAGCTTTGTAGTGGCAAGGTGGGAATTACAGAGCCTTAGTGTTTCCTTGGGTTGTACCAAAAGTATCACAAGGCGACTGCAAAAGAACAAAGATTTTTTTACACAATAAGGACAAAAATGATGTCTGTAAATGACTACAAAAACATTTCCCCACTCAGGCCAGTGAAGTATCTATTGCTTCTGATGCTTCTGCCCTGACAGTTGAGCCAGCGCAATTAAAAGTTGCTCTTGGAGAACATGTTCCTTTATTACCCACGTCACCAAGCATCTTTGCACACCTCTTTTTTCCTTCTTTTTCTTTGGTGGCTACTATGATTTTGAACAGATTTCTCAATGTGCAAATATGGGTGTTTCCAGCCCTGTTGTCACATCAGAATGCCAGGCTGGAACATCAGATGACTCAAATATTTCTAGCCCATGAGATTCCAACGTTGTTCTCACAGCTTGTGTTGGCCCCAGCTCTGTCCCTCCATCTTGCTTTCCACACTTGCAAAGTCATTAATGGCCACACGCCTAATAAATCACTGTGAAATGATTTTGTCCTTTCACTGTTTCTGCTTTTCTCTTGGTAATTGCTGGGTGTGCTGCTGAGAGCTGCTCTTCAGCTTAATGGGCACTTCAGAAAGCAACATGTGAAGAAGGAGCTGGTGAAGTCTTCCAAAGGGAGATGAGGAAATCTGCTTCCAAGGTTATCTAACAAGGAAAAATGTTTGTTTGTTTGTTTTTCTGGAGAAAAGGAGGTAGGGAGATTGGGAATCAAAGGGGAGAAAAAATAAATGCTTCCCTAAAATGTTATCTACATCGATCCTCCCCTTTGCTCTCATAGGCAGACTATGAGTTGTCTTGAGTTTCAGTGGTCTTGGGGTTCAAATCTGGATTCCTCCCCAAAGTGCTGAGATGTTAAGAACCTGAAGAGGGCAAGAGATATTTGCCCAGGAGCTTTGAGACTGGCCTCTGAATCTACCTGAAGGAAAAAAGGTTTGATATTGGCCGTCATAACAGCTGCCACTGTAATTAAAGGAGGTGTTAGTCTTTGGCTTTAACACATAACGTAAACTGGTTATTAGTTAAGGCTCATTGGAAAGTGCTCCTTCTTTATAACATCACTTTTTTCACCACTCTTTAGGAGAGTCTGCTCCTAAATTGTCTCATCCAACCTTCTTTATACCTATGAGGACTGTGGACTAGTTGGAAAGAAGCTGTTTTTCCTGCAGGAATATGTAACGGATGAGGAATAATATCTTGGCCTCCGGGGTGGATATTCACATGGTGCATTCACATTGGGTTTTACTGAAGTAGAATAAAATGTCAGGCTCCTTAAGGGATCAGGAGGGAGGCAGAAAGTCACCTCTGAAGGTGAGAGTGAGCTAAGAGTGAAAGAGTGAAAATGAGTTAGGGAAATTGTAGTCCACTGCCAAAGAAGATTCGTGATGCTAAATGTTAAATCACCTTTAATAGTTCCCATCATGTAAGGTCAGTCTTTCCCTTTTTTAGAGAAAAGGTGCCATTGCACCAAGTTGTATTTGCCTCAATGACTCTGTGATTGAAAACTCCTCTAAAATATGTTTTTTTCTCCATATGCCTGTCCAAAGATATGAGAAAAACAACTACATTCCTTCCTTCTTGCCAATAATAAATATTCTATGGCTAACGAGTGCCCCTCTATGACTGGGGGAGTTTGAGGGCCTGTTCACAGCCCTGCAAGGTTCAGCTCCTGCCCAGTTTCACACGGGCACCACGTTGAGTTGAAGGCACCTACTCACATGTGACTGAAAGCAGAATTGGACCTTGCAGACAGGATTGAAAAGTGGTTTTGTTAATGATGTATAGGTGGTCAGGGAAGTAGGTGTTTGTACAACAGAGAAAGAGTTAAGGCTCTTCAAGAAGGGAGTGTTGAACACATCTTCAAAGACAAACTGAAAGCCTGAGTGTGTCTTGAGTAGAGTAGATTTTGTGTATGACTGGAAAGGTGTATCTTACAGATGTGCATGTATATAATATACCATTAATAAATGTATACTATTATTGGTGTACTTGGTAGTACAGTACTACGCCACTGCAGAAATATTTCTAGCAGGAGGTAGGAATAGTGGTATGTAGGATAAGTTTTGCTTCAGGCTGATAACGTTTATTCTTCAAGCGATTGCAAGAGCTTTAGTTAGTATTTGCTTCTAAAACACTCTCTCTGTTAAACTGCTTGCATGTTATATTACATGTGAAATCCTTAAAACACAAAAGCATTATTTATGATATAGAGATCCAGAACATGTAGTACTACTATAGTTTTTGCATTAAGCCTTGACATGGAGGGTTTAGAGCACTGTATATAGGAGTCTTTACATTTTTGTGTGAGTTAGCATGACAGTAACTATATTATGTGAGTGACACAGGAGGATGCATAACAAATCCATTGCAGTGTGTTTTCCATGGCTGTCATTTCTAGCACACACCATGGTTGCACAACAAATCAAAGGGCGTCAGGGATCTCATGTTCCAAAAACAGAACCGATGTCATAAGATAAAGACTTAATCTATTTTTATAGTTAGGGTGATAGAGCTATACCCCTTTTAAGCTATTAGAGAATGCATTCACAGGCAGAAGGGTCATTAGGAGGAAGTGTGTGTGCATTATAAGCATTATCTGCTATCTAATGAATCATATATATCATCATTTATTCACTAAAGGCTTTGGCCATATGCTGCCTGATTTTAAGTTGGTAATGCTGTCGAAACAATGTCAATAAAAGAATGTCCTGCTTCTGCAAACTGAGGAAAGGGAAGCTACCTCAGTAGTTAGAGTGCTGGTTTACAGCACTTCAAAGCAGGGGATTTTCCTGTTCCATTGTGTACTTTCCTAGTGGTCTTTGATGGATCGTTGAAGTTCACGTCTGTTTTTAGAAGCTATATGCCTATTGATTCCATTAGAAAAGTTTGGGAAGCTGTTTCTGAGGAGTTAAAACTGGGTTCAGGGTTAAAATTTAATTTGGCGATGAAGAAACATTGTAATGAAGACAAGCCTTTAGTAGGAAAGGTGTAGCTGGAAGAATGTGACGAACTAAACAGGTGCCATGAGTATTGCCCATCATCTGTCTAGTGGCAAAAATGGACTGGTAGCTGCATGCCACTTATTTTGGATAGACTTTATATGGAATCCAAGGAAAGCATCTAATATTACATCCAGAATCCTATTGTGTATCGCATTGACTGTTGTTAGGTAGTAAACCTAACTATAATCTTTGACACTTCCACATATTCAGAACTGTTATATGCTTCTAAACAGTTGTATCTTTAAATATAGATATTTAAAAAATACTTTATTAAGCCTGTATTGCCCTGTTTTTGGCAACATTATCTTTAAACAATCTAACTAGCAAAAAGCATAACTACCATTTTTACAGAATCATGGAGTGCTTGATGCTGGAAAGGGCCTATGGAGACTATCCAGTCCAGCCCCCGAGCTCAGCTAGATCAGGTTACTCAGGACTTTGTCTTGTCATGTTTTGATCATCTCCAAGGATGGAGACCCTACAGTTTTGTGGCTCTGAAAGAATGTTTCTGGGCAAGCAAAGGCTTATTAAGATCAAATAAGTTTCAACCACTAAGAAGACAGTTGAAACTGGAGCTGCAGTCATCCTGACCAGATTTGTGGAATAAAAGAAGAGAGAGTAAGGAAGGAGCGAGAAGAGATGCTCGGTCACAGTGTCATCAGAATAGGTGTGGGAACTCACAAGTTTCTCAGAGGAACATTGCGTCTTCTGGCATGTGGTTTCATCATGCATTGCCATTCCTTTTGCATAAATTAATTAGAGCGGGATTTGCTGTTACTGAGTGCTAGTCATGGCTCCTGTGTTGTGTGATCTAAATTAAGTGGCATGAGGAAAGACAGTTCAAGGATAAAAGCATGAAATCATCCCTGCATATCTAAAACTATATTTACTGTATTGCCTAGAGGTAGGTCAGAAGAAAGTCCTTGATATAAGCTCTGCCTTGATGAATTGAGGTTTCAGGTCCACAAACAATATTCTGCACATTAAATGCATAATAATAATAATAGTATTAATTGAATAATAATATTTTTATTATTAATATTTGATTTTTCCCTTGTTTTAACACAGACTGGTAAACTGGGAACTACTTCTAATGTGTGAGTGTGCTGCACTGAAACACTGCCACATCTTATGGCCTTAAATGCTGTTGGGCTATATGTCTGTGTATGCATAAGATGTACATACTGGTGAAGACATTTAAAGCCTTGTAGATGTAGCCCAGAGAGATGTGATAGGAAATGATGCTGTTCCTGTTCCTCTGATATTCAAAGCGAGAGCTGGGATTTAAGCAACTTGCCCCATGTTGTATATGAATGTGGAAATGGGACTCAAAGTCTTGAGGGCCCCTTCCTTAGCAATAAGCTCATCCTCCTTCTTATAGAATTTTTCACATAAGGATCCATGTACGAGCACCATCTACAAGGATCTATGTACAAATCAGCAGTGATGGGTTTTTTTTTTTCATTTAGCATGTGAAAAGAAAGAATTCCAGTCTACTGTGTACAGGCAGAGGTGTTGTGTCACTGTTAGGACTCTCTTGGCAGTCTGATCAGGAAGACAGAAGAGTGAGATAAGATAAAGGGGACTACGTAAACCTAACACATCAAAAATGATACTTGAATGAGTGTCTAATTACCACACCCTCCATGTGGTTCATGTGGTTATTTGAAAGTTGTGAAATGTTTGTCTTTTTTTTCTGAATCTGTGGTGGCACAGATGTATAGTTCTTGAAACAAAGGTATCTACAGGCATTTAGTGTGCAGTCATCTATAAACTCAAGCAGATGGTGTCTGAGGGATCCTAAACAGCACTTACCAGCCCATTTCAACCTACAGTATCCTCCAAAGAGTTCACAGGCCTCCTACACTCCATGGCTTTGTCCTTCTAGTTTCCTCCATTGAGCTTTACCCAGCATGGTCTCAACGCTATTCTTTTTGGGTAATTGTTCCATTAATGCTAGATCAGCTCTACCTTACTGGGAAATGGAGAGCTTCTGCAGTCTGACATGTTGAACCAACATTACTCATAATCATCAGATTTATGGTGAGGATTAGTTATACATTTCTTCTTTTTTATGTTTTTAAAAATGACTTTGCAGCTCTAAGCTATGCAGAGGCAGGAGGGTACATGCAAACCTTCTTTACAAAGTAATACTGGT
>JAVCKT010098208.1:0-10936 GCA_032273925.1 Rhynchotus rufescens
CAAGGGGGGGGAGAAGGGGACGCTGGGGAGGTTGAGGGGTGGGTTGAGGGGGTCATTGGGGAGGTTTGGGGTGGAGAACGAGAGGCCACCATGAAGCTTTGGGGTGGAGAATGAGAGGCCATCGTGGAGGTTTGAGGTGGAGAATGAGGGGGCATCATGAAGCCTTTGGGGTGGAGATCAAGGGGGCAGCATGAAGGTTTGAGGTGGAGAATGAAGGGGCATCATGGAGCTTTTGGGGTGGAGAACGAGGGGGCATCGTGGAGGTTTGGGGTGGAGAACAAGGGGGCACCAAGGAGCTTTGGGGTGGAGAACGAGGGGGCATCATGGAGCTTTGGGGAGAGAACAAGGGGCCATCGTGGAGCTTTGGGGACTTTGGGGCCCAATTTGGAGGCCGTGCGACCCTGTTTTGGAGGCTTGGGACACCATTTTGGGGGTGTCTGGACTCCATTCCGGAGGGGGTCAAAACTCCATTTTGGAGGTCTCAGGGCCCCCTTTTTGGAGATGTCAGGCCCTCCATTTGGAGGCCTCAGATCCCATCTTGAAGGTCTCAGGACCTCCATGTTGGAGGCTTTCGGACCCAGTTTTAGAGCCTTAGGGACTCTGTTTTGGAGGCAACAGGACCTCCGTGTTGGAGGTAAGAGGACCTCCATGTTGGAGACTTTGGGACCCAGTTTTAGGGCCTTAGGGACTCTGTTTTGGAGGGAAGAGGACCTCCATGTTGGAGGCAACAGGACCTCCGTGTTGGAGGTGAGAGGACCTCCGTGTTGGAGGCGCCGTGCCCCCAGTGCGGAGCCTTCGGGGCCCAATTGGGGCCCCATTCTGGAGGTCCCCCCGCCCCCCCGTGCTGGGCCTCACTGCAGAGCTCGGGTGTCCTCCACGGGCCGAGGCGGAGGCCGCGCTGCTGGCAGGCGGCCACGTAGGCGGCCACGGCGGCGCACAGCATGTCGTGGTGTCCCCCGTACTGGCACACGTCGAAGGCGCAGTCCTCCACGAAGGGCGCCGGGTCGAGCGCCGCGTGGCAGGCGGCGAAGGGAGGCCCGGCCAGGAGGCCGCAGAGGCCGGCGCCGCGGTACGGAGCCTTGCGCGCCTCGTCGCACACGGCGCAGTCGCCCGCGCAGCCCGCGGAGCAGCCGGGCACGTCGGCCACCTTCCAGGCGTCGGCGAAGGCCACGGGGTCGCCACCGGGGAGGTCGTTGGCCGGGTCGCCGTCGGCGTCGCCGCAGAGGCCGCAGAGGCCGCCGGCGTAGGCGCGCGGCGCGATGACGCGCGCGTAGCTGTGCCAGTCGAAGGTGACGCGCAGGTCGGCGCGCGTGCGCACGAAGCCGTGCACGCCGCTCGTGTAGATGCGGAAGTCGTCGCCCTGCGCGAAGGGCAGCTCCACGAAGGTCCCGTTGACCTGCGGAGGGGGCGGGGAGGGTCAACAAAGGCCTCAATGGAGCCACGTTGGGTTGAGGAGGTCGCCTGTTGACCTGCATGGGGATGAGGAGGTGATGGGGATGGTCAATGAAGACCTCAATGCCCCATGTTGTGTTGGGGAGGTCACCCATTGACCAGGGGGAGGATGAAGAGGCCACAGGGACAGTCAACGAAGGCCTCAGTGTTCTCATGTTGGGTTGGGGAGGTCGCCCATTGACCAACAGGAGGATGAGGAGGCCACAGGGATGGTCCACGAAGGCCTCAATGGCGCCACATTGGGTTGGGGAGGTCGCCCGTTGACCATGGGCAGGATGAGGAGGCCATGGGGATGGTCCACGAAGGCCTCAATGGCCCCATGTTGGGTTGGGGAGGTCGCCCGTTGACCTGCATGGGGATGAGGAGGCCATGGGGATGGTCAACAAAGACCTCCGCAGCCCCATGTTGCCTTGAGGAGGTCACCCATTGACCAACAGGAGGATGAGGAGGCCACGGGGACGGTCAACGAAGGCCTCAATGGCCCTGTGTTGGGTTTAGGAGGTGGCCCATTGACCATGGGCAGGATGAGGAGGCCATGGGGATGGTCAAAGAAGGCATCAATGGCTCCACGTTGGGTTGAGGAGGTTGCCCATTGATCAACGGGAGGAAGAGGAGGCCACGGAGACGGTCCACGAAGGCCTCAATGGCCCCGCGTTGCCTTGGGGGGGGTCATGGGGTGGATTTCGCAAGAGATTTGGCCTCTTTTGGAGGTTTTTGTTTTTTCCAGCCAACATTGGCCCAAGGAGGTCCCCGCCCCCAAGGGCTTCGGAGACCGGCAGAAAGCCCCAAATTGCCCAAATCTGACGTTTTTCCGTGGAAACCACCCGTGCTTCTGGTGGCAGCCGCGCTGGGGCGGCCTCCGAAAGCCGCGCGGCCTCCACGGGCCTCCCCGGAGAGCCCCGGTTCCGCGGAAAGCGCCCGCATTCTGGCGGGAGGAGGATCCGGCCCCGCCCCGAGCTGTCGGCCGGGCCAAAAATCCGCCTTTTTCGGGGAAAAAAACAAAGGCCCTGGAAGGAGGCCAGGAGGCTGAGTCAGCGCCGCAGCTGCGGAGGCCGAGGCCGCCGGACGGGGAGGGCCCCAGGACGGGGGCCACGGACGGACGGACGGACGGACAGGCGGCAGCGACCACAGCGGTGGTGCCCAAGTTTGGGGAGAATTGGCTTTTTCTCTGAATTTTTAAATTTGCTTTTTTTAAAAATTTGAAAATTACTGCTTCGGGCACACCTGGAGCGACTTTTGGGGGTTGGTTTGTCCTTTTTTCTGCTCCTTTTTCCTTCCTTTTTTTCTCTTGTTTTCTCTTTTTTCCTCTTTTTTCTCTTTTTTCTTTTTTCTTTTTTCTTTTTTTTTTCTTTTTTCTTTCTTCTTTTTTCTTTTTTTTCTCTTTCCTCCTTTTCTTTTTTCTCTTTTTTCTTTTTTCTCTTTTTTATTTCTATTTTTTTCTATTTCTCTAATATTTATTTCTGTTACTTCTATTTCTGTTATTTCTATTTCTATTTTTTCTCTTTCTATTTTTTTCTATTTCTATTCTATTTATTCTTTTTATTATTTTTTCTATTTCTATTCTATTTATTCTTTTTATTATTTTGTTTCTATTATTTTATTTCTATTATTTCTATTTCTGTTATTGCTATTTCTGTTTTTCTATATTTTTTCTATTTCCCTTTTTTATTTGTAATATCTCATTACTATTATTCTATGTCTATTATTTCAATTTCTATTTTTCTGTTTCTATTTTTTCTTCTATTTTTTCTTCTTCTATTTTTCTATTTATTATTTCTATTATTTTATTTCTATTATTTCTATTTCTGTTTCTTTTATTTTGATTTTTTCTTTTTATTCTATTTTATTTCTATCATTTTATTTCTAGTATTTCTATTTCTATTTTTTATTTCTATTTCTATTTATTTTTATTTCTATTTTTTATTTCTATTTATTTCTATTTATTTCTAATTATGATTTCTATTGTGTTGTTTCTATCATTTTATTTTGAATACGTTATTTCTATTACTTTATTTCTATCATTTTAATTCTATTACTTTATTTCTATATTATTTAATCTCTATTTCTATCTATTTCTATTATTCCATTTCTATTTTTTCTATTTATTATTTTTATTTCTATTTATTATTTCTATTTCTATTTATTATTTCTATTTCTATTTATTATATTTTATTATATTATCTATTATATTTTCTATTTATTATTTCTATTTCTATTTCTATTTATTATTTCTGTTTCTCTACTTTTTAAAAGGAGCAAGAAAATCATCACAAAACGGGACATTTACGCCCCAAATGGGCAGCTCGGCTGCTGGGAACGGCCAAGCAGCAACAGGGGCCCCCAGGAACCCACCAGGTGCCACCTCGGGGACCCCAACATGGGCACCCAGCTGGGAATGGTCAATAGAGCCAAAGGCCACCTTGGGGCGCCCAACTGGGTGGAGACAACGGCCACCTTGGGGACACCAACACGAGCGCCCAACTGGGACCGGCCAATAGAGACAATGGCCACCTTGGGGACATCAACATGGACGCCCAACTGGATAGAGACAATGGCCACCTTGGGGACATCAACATGGACGCCCAACTGGATAGAGACAATGGCCACCTTGGGGACACCAACATGGACGCCCAACTGGGAATGGTCAATAGAGACAATGGCCACCTTGGGGGACCCAACTGGGTAGAGACAATGGCCACCTTGGGGACACCAACATGGGCGTCTAACTGAGATGACCAATAGAGCCAACGGCCACCTTGGGGACACCAACATGGGTGCCCAACTGGGAACAGCCAGTAGAGACAGTGGTCACCTTGGGGCGCCCAACTTGGGTCCCAACGGCCACCTTGGGGACACCAACATGGGGTCTCAACTGGGAATGACCAAGAGAGACAACGGCCACCTTGGGGCGCCCAAGATGGGCACCCAACTGGGTAGACACAATGGCCCCCTTGGGGACCCCAACACAGGCGTCCAACTGGGAACAGCCAGTAGAGCCAACGGCCACCTCGAGGACCCCAATATGGGGTGCCACCTCTCCGCGGCGGCTCCGCCCACCTTGACCTTGCGCGGGTGCTCCTGGCTCATGGTGATGACGGTGCCGTAGACCTCCAGGCTGACGCTCTTGGTGAAGGACACGGCCTTGCTGCCCCGGTTGTGGTTCTCCACGGTGACCCTGAAGGGCTCGCGGGCGGGCGCGCCGGGGTCGCACGGCGCGGCCAGCAGGTAGACGCAGGTGCCCTGGAAGTCGTAGCGCAGCCCGTCGAAGGTGGTGTAGTGCGGGTCGCCGGTGGCCACGCACGTCACGTACTTGCTGGGCGCGCAGCGGGCGCCGCCGGGCGCCTCCACGCAGCGCTCGCCACCTGCACGGAGACACCCCGGGTCAGGGACAGCGCCGCGGGGCGGCTGCGGGTGGAGGCGGCACCTCGGCCATGGCTGCTCCTGCAGCTCCACCTCCACCTGCACCTCCACCTCCACCTCCATCATTGACTTCTGCATCCAGTTCTCCATCTCCATCTCCATCTCCACCTCCACCTCCACCTCCATCTCCACCTCCACCTCCATCATTGACTTCTGCATCCAGTTCTCCATCTCCATCTCCACCTCCACCTCCATCTCCATCTCCACCTCCACCTCCATCTCCATCTCCACCTCTACCTCCATCTCCACCTCCATCTCCATCTCACCCTTCATCTCCACCTCCATCTCCTCCTTCACCTCCATCTTCATCTCCATCTCCACCTCCATCTCCATCTCCTCCTTCACCTCCATCTCCATCTCCCCCTCCACCTCCACCTCTATCTCCATCTTCCCCTCCACCTCCATCTCCATCTCCACCTCCATCTCCATCTCCTCCTTCACCTCCACCTCCATCTCCATCTCCACCTCTACCATTGGCTCCTACATCTAGTTCTACATCTCCACTTGCATCTCCACCTCCATTGTCATCTCCATCTCCACCTCCACCTCCATCTATATCTGTGTCTACACTCATCTACACTTGCATCTTCCTCTCCACGTCCATCTCCATCTCCATTGATTTCTACATCTACTTCTACCTCTTCACCTCCATCTCCACCTACACTTGTGTCCACACATTAAAGTCCATCTGCACCTGCATCTCCACCTACATATCCGCCTTCCTCTCCATCTCCACCTCCATTGACTTCTAGTTCTCCATCTCCACATTGACACCTCCATATCTACATCCACACCTACATTCACCCCTCCACCTCCACCTCCTTGGGGCCTCCAAAGTGCCCCAGAACCCCCCGCTTTGTCCCACCATGGACCTCTGAGACCAGACCTTATGGACTGGGACCACTGGGGTCTCCTCCATGAGGATGTAGGACCTCTGTATCTCCACTTACACCCCCGTTGACATCTCCACCTACAGCCCCACCCACACCTCCACCCATGTTGACACCTCCATATCTACGTCTACACCTACATTCACCCCTCCAGCAACTTGGGGCCCCCAAAGCGCCCCAGAACCCCCCGCTTTGTCCCATCATGGACCTCCGAGGGCAGACCAGAAGACCCCTGGGCTCTCCTCCATGAGGATGTAGAGCCCCATGGCCAACCAGGGTGGTCTCAGGAGGGCGCTGCGAGGAGGCCAAGCCTCTCTGCTGCTCCCCACCTACTCCAACGTTCTCCAGGGGCCACCTGGGCGGCAGGTGGCATCTCCCGAGCTTGCCGCCCCATGTGTCCCCCTGCAACGACGGACCCACCTGGCGGTCCCGGCTCCTCTGCGCAGCCGGCGGCCTCGCGCCACGCGGCCAGGGCCACCCCGGCCTCCTCGCAGGCGGCCGCGTAGGCGCCCAGCGCCCGGCACGGCGCCCGCACCTCCTCTCCATCCCCACAGAGCTCCAGGGCGCAGCGGGACACGTGCTCCCGGGGGTCCACCCGGGCCCCGCACGCCGCCAGGGCGCCCCGGGCCACCAGGAGGCCGCAGCGCTCGCTGGCCTCGCGCCACCGCTCCCGCGGGCACCGGGGACAGCGGCCGCCGCAGAAGTCCCAGCAGGTGGCATCTCGCCAGGCGTCCAACCACCGCTCCACGCTGGCGGCCCCACCGCCGTCCGGCAGCGCCGCGGCGTCGTCGCCCGCCGCGCCGTTGAAGTTGCCACAGAGGCCGCACGTGGCCCCGAAGTAGCTGCTGGGCACGGCCACCACCAGGGCCAGGTCCTCCTCGTAGGCCACCCGCAGCCCGAAGTCCGTCCGCAGGACGGTCCCTCCGTCCTCGCGCGACACCGCGACCTTGCCCCCGTCCAGGTTGGCCGGCAGGCTGGTGAGCTCCTGGTTGACCTAGGGAGGAAGAGGACGGGATGAAGGGCTCGGTCCCTCTTTGGGGTGGCCCTCCTTGGCCCACCTTGGGGTGGCCTCCTGCTCCATCGGTGGTGGCCAGGGGGCCTCCAAGGTGGCACCAGGTCCCTCAGCGGGACCGGGTTAAGGAAGGCCGAGATGTTTAGGGGACAAATCATCTCCTCGAGGCCTGGGTGGGTGGCAGAAGCCTCAGCTCCCCTCACCCAACACGCCAAGGTCTTGTTGGGTCCATCTCCATGGACCAGCAGAGCCAAGTGACCTCCCCACCCACAGATGGGACCCACCTCAGCCTGGAGGAGACATCTCCACCCATCCAGGCCAGACCAAACCCTTAACCCTCTTCCTCTTCAGTGACAACCCCAGGAGATGGACGTGGCCGAGGTGGAGACACCTCCTCTGTAGACACCTGGAGGCCAGCAGAAGGCCTCGGGGGGCTGCGTTGCCCCAAACTCCATCTCCCTGCTTCTCAGGTGGCGTCATCTTGCCCCCACGAAGGTTCCTCCTTCCCCTTTTCTCCGGAGCCTTCTCCCAAGATCCACCTCCAGGACCACCCATGGGTCCATGTCCACCTCCGGGATGGAGAAGAACCCACCCACCTGCACCCGCTCGCCGTCGCCCGTGCGCAGGGAGATGTTGTAGCCGTAGACCGAGACGGTGGCCGACCACGCGCCGGGGCCGCTCGGCGTCTCCACCACGGAGAAGGGCTCGAGGGCGGCGTTGGCGCCGCAGGACTTGGCCACCGCGTAGGGGCAGCCGGGCTCGAAGGAGACGGCGGCGCCGTCGAGGGTCTCGTAGCGCTGCTCTGGGGACCTCATGCAGGTGGCCACGTAGTCGGCGACGCAGCGCGGGCGCCCGTCCCGCACGCGGCAGCTCTCCTTGGCGCCGCAGCGCACGGCCCGGCACGGATCTGCGGGGAAACACCCCAAAAAACGGCCCGTTTTGGGCTGGGTTTGGGTGGTGGAACCACCTCGAGGTCCCGCTTCTCCTCGCGGTGGGGAGAAGCCACCCGAAAGGAGCCGAAAACGGAGATGTGGAGCTGAGGGGACATCGGAGATGGAAGAAACTCAACCCAGCCCTGGTCTTCCAGGGGCCACCTTGGTGTCCATGACCGTGGGGCTCCTAGATCCCGAGGGAGCTCTGCTTTGGGGCCAGAAATGCCGATTTGGGCTTCCACCGTTGTTATTTTCCCACCTTCTTATGGGGGGAGGTAGCCCCAGACCCAAGTCAACCCCTTTCCAATCTCCTTCCAGGTGCCACCTTGGTGCCCATCAACTGTGGAGCTTCTAGAGGCTGAGGAGGCTCCACCCACGCCCGTTTTGGGTGCAGAAAAGCCCATTTTGGCTCCTCCCCATGCACATTCCTCAACCAAGGGGGTCCCAGGAGGCCAGGAGAAGGTGGAGGACCCCCACAGAGGTGTCCCAAGACCAACCAAACCCATTCCCAACCCATATTCCCAGGTGCCACCTTGGTGCCCATCAACTATGGGGCCACTCATGGCCAAGGGAGCTCCAAGGGAGCATTTTGGGTGCAGAAAAGCCCATTTTGGCTCCTCCCCACACACGTTCCTCAACCGAGAAGACTCCAGGAGGCCAGGAGAAGGTGGCAGACCCAGGGTAGAGTCTCCCGAGACCAACCCAACCCAACCCATATTCCTAGGTGCCACCTTGATCTCCATCAACTATGGGATTACTCATGGCCAAGGGAGCTCCGAGGGAGCATTCTGGGCGCAAAAAAGCCCATTTTGGCTCCTCCCCGTGCCCGTTTCTCAACCGAGAGGGTGCCGGGAGGCCCGACGCGGCCGCTCACCGCTGTCGCACACGGCCGCCGTGCCGTACGCCCTGCCAGGCGCCGTCCCCACGCTGAGCGCGCCGAAGGGCGCCGCGTCGCTCTGCAGCGCGTGGGCGCCCAGCGCGCGGCCCAGCCGGAGGGCGGCCCACGCGTAGCCCGTGCCGGCCAGGGGCGCCCACGTCGCGGCGCTCACGGGCCTCCCGTCCAGCGTCACGGAGGCCGCCTCGGCCTCGGGCGCCACCAGCACCACGTAGTTGTCGTAGCCGGCCAGCGCGAAGGCCACGTAGGAGCGGCAGTAGCTGCCCACGTCCGGGACGCCCATGAGGAAGAGGCCGCCGGCCTCCGCTTGGCCTCTGCTTGAGGAGACGGCCACTTGGAGGCCGCCGTCGGCGCTCAGCGCGATCCCATGCGGCGCCGGGAGGCTGTAGAGGCCGGCGGCCTCCGGGTCCATGCGACGCGTGTCCGCGGCGGCCTCCCCGTGCCGGGCCTCCACGGTGGCGCCGGCGCGGCCGGCGGAGACGTAGACGAGGAGGTCGCCCACGGCCGGGAGAGGGGGCACGATGAAGACGCGGCCCCAGGCGGGCGCGGGCAGCAGCTGCTCGGCCGCGTGGGCGCACGGCCTCCGGCCTCCGGCGCACGCGTGGCCCGCGAAGACAGCGACGGGCGCCGAGGCCGCCACGCGCGTCCCCGACAGGTCGCCGGCGCCGCGGAGCTGGGCGCCTTGGAAGGGCTCCAGGCGGAGGGTCAACACGGAGCCGCGCGGGTGCGTGCGGCCTCCGAAGGCCGCCGGCGCCTTGAGGTGGACCTCGACGGTGACCGGCTGGTCCCAGGCCAGCACGGCGAGCTGGGCGGGGCGGGCGGGGCCGGCGCCGGGCGTCATGGCGTAGTAGTCGGTGCCCCACGCGCGCACCGGGTAGGCGGCGGCGGCGCCCGAGGAGGGCGTCTCGTGGACGAGCGTCACGGCGACGTCGCCGGTGGCCTTCAGCACCACGGCGTTGTCGAAGAGGCCACCGCCGCCGCCCACCTCGGCTTGCGGCGGGAGCTTCACCACAGCCATGTGGCCCGGGGTGGCCTCCAGGGTCGCGCGGAGCTGCGGGCGCCGCATGGAGACGGTGACGGAGGTGCCGGGAGAGGAGGCCGTGAGGAGGAGGCGGAGGTCGGCGGCGGTGCCCGGAGGGAGGCCGCTCGGGAGGAAGGCCACGGCGAAGCGGCGGCCCAGGTGGGGGGAGGCGGCGGGGAGGGGTGGGGGGGCTGGCGGGGGGGGGCGGGGCCGGGGAGGCGGAGGAGGGAGAGGGGCGGAGAGGCAGGGAGGGAGAGCGGGGCCGAGGAGGCGAGAGCGCGGAGGAGGAGGAGGAAGAGGAGGAGGAGGAGAGAGGGGAGGAGGAGATAGGAGAGGAGTAGGAGAGGAAGAGGAGGAGGAGGACGAGGAGAAGGAGGAGAAGGACAAAGAAGAGGAGGAAGAGGAGGAGGAGGACAGAGAGGAGGAGGAGGAGAGGAAGAGGAAGAGGAGGAGGGGAAGGAGGAGGAGAAGGAGGAGGAGAGAGAGGAGAGAAAGGAGGAGGAGGAGGAGGACGAGGAGGAGAAGGAG
The DNA here is from genome assembly GCA_032273925.1 of Rhynchotus rufescens. Lineage (NCBI taxonomy): Eukaryota > Metazoa > Chordata > Aves > Tinamiformes > Tinamidae > Rhynchotus > Rhynchotus rufescens. The sequence goes on from JAVCKT010098208.1 coordinate 10,151, forward strand.
GAGAAGGACAAAGAAGAGGAGGAAGAGGAGGAGGAGGAGGAAGAAGAGAAGGAGGAGAGAGGAGGAGGAAGAGAAGGAGAGAGGGGAGGAGGAGGAGAGGAAGAGGAGGAGGATGAGAGAGAGGAGGAAGAACAGGAAGAGGAGGAAGAGGAGGAGGTGGAGGAGGAGGAGACAGGGGAGGAGGACAAAGAGAGGAGAGAGGAGAAGGAAGAGGAGGAGGAGGAGAAGGAGAAAGAGATGGAGAAAGAGGAGAGAGAGGAGGAGGAGGAGAAAGGAAGGAAGAGGAGGAGGACAAAGAGGAGGACGAAGAAGAGGAGGAGGAGGAGAGAGATGAGGAGGAGGAGGAGAGGAGGAGAAGAAAGAAGAGGAGAAGGGGGATGAGGAGGACAAGGAGAAGGAGGATAGAGAGGAGGAGGAGAGGAAGAGGAAGAGGAGTAGGAGGAGAAGGAGGATGAGGAGGATGAGGAGGACAAGGATGAGGAGGAGGAGACAGAGGAGGAGGAGAAGGAAGAGGAAGAGAAAGAGGAGGATCAGGAGGAACAGGAGAAGGAACAGGAGGAGGAGAAAGAGGAAGAGGAGGAGGAAGAAGGGAATGAAGAAGAGGAGGACAAGGAGGAGAAGGACAAGGAGGAAGAGGAGGAGGAGGAGGATGACAATGACAAGGAGGAGGAAGAGGGGGAGAGGAGGAACAGGAGGGTCAGGAGGAAGAGGAGGAGAAGGAGGAGGATGGCGAGGAAGAGGACAAGGAGAAGGAGGAAGAGGAGGTCAAGGGGGAGGAGGAGGATG
>JAVCKT010098209.1:0-10936 GCA_032273925.1 Rhynchotus rufescens
GTTGCAGTGCTGTAGGCTTAGTGTTGCCAAACTGTCAGGCTGTTTGGGCTTGTATTTCCTCAGAGCCACAAATCCCAGCTATCCAGGTGGTTCTGCACAGAAACTCATGGTATCTGTGGAGGGAGCTCTATGTCCTCTGGTGCATTCACCTTCCTGGTATCAGTGGCTGGGAGCATTCCCCTCCAACTCCAAAGATTGGAGGGGAATCTCCAATCTTTGTCTAAGGGAATCTAAGGGAATCTAAGTCAGGATTGCCCTGACTTAGGGCAGCAAGCAGGAAAGAACAGGCACAAATACAGTTTGGGCTGTAACATAAATTAATTTTAGCAACCTAGCCCTGAATGCCTCCTGGGTGATGCTGCACACAGACCCTGAGGAGAGTACGACCTGTCTCCCTTATTGCCCTCCTGAGTGGGTGTTTTGTGCCTATATACTTAGATATCACGGGGAGGAGGTTATTCATGTTCATACGGAACTGTATAATTTACTCCATAAATGTAAAGCTTGGTCACTGACATGAAACGTGGAAACGTCGGACACAAAAGCTCGTAGCTCATGATCTGTGACTTATATCAGCTGTGTTTTGTGTTTCCTAAGGGCAAATCCCTGAGTTGAGAATAGCCAGTAGTTGCCCAGCTAGGCTTTGGAATAGCAATACCACTCCTAAAAGGAGAATTTCTGTCTCCTTTTTCTTGCTTTTCTGGAAGTCTTACACGACAGGCTTGTGACTAGGACACTTGTTAGTAAATCAGCATGCAGCGCTGTGCTGTGGCAAGTCTATCTTTTGGGTGCAAAGCTGCCTTTTGAGCAAAAACCCCAGAGAAGTCTGTAATCAAGTTCACCTTGGGTGCTCTTAAACCTGAGTCCTGTCGTGACGCTTCCCAGGGATTTGGGAAGCTGCGGATCTCCACCGTGCGCTTCCCCAGTGCGGAAGCACCCATGAGATCCCGCACTGCAAGGATCAAAGCAGGCAGCCCCTCCGGCTCTCCAGCTGCTCCCAGCAGGAAGCCTCAGCTGTTGTAATATTTATCTGCTTTTATATGCTGCACACGGGTTTCTTTGAAGCACTTTCCAGGCGTTCCAGGTGTGCAGCTGAACAGTAACCCTCATGTCTTGACTTAGGACTGTGTAAGCTGTGGGTTTTCCAGTTAGGAATACCGCCGTGCTAGCTGCACGTTCAACCAGGCATCGCACCAAGGTGAGCATCTTGATGCTTCTGGCACAACTGTAGGCATTTTCCTGTGAAATCCCTCCGGATGGAGAGTACAGCCCTGATCCTGTGCTAGCTGGAGCTCCTTTGCATGCTGACAAGCTGATATGGCCAGGTCCCACAGCGCCTAAGCTGGCCACGGGCTTTTCCCCTCCCTCAAACTGGGGGAGACGTTAAAGCTGGCAGTTCAGATGCACTTCTGCAAATGGCCTCTAAAGCAGTCAGTGGAAAAGCCCTCTGCGATGAGAGCAGCCTGTGCAAACCCCAAAAAGAGAATTACTACCTGGAATCACCCCTGCACTTGCACCGTGACCTCGGGCCCTGGGGCAGACGGCGCTGCCCGTCCCTGGCGTAGGAGAGTCCCCGCTGGTTGGGGCCGTTGTTGCTGTCACCGTGCGGATGCCGCCGCGCGCAGCGCTGGTGGCTGCCGCTCTCTAGCGGCGCCGCGGCCTCCGCCGAGCCCGGCCGCGCTTGGTGCTGCTCCCCCGTGCCACAGATCTCATAGATCTGGGAATCCACAAGAACTGACAGGCAAAGGTGTAGGCAAGTGCGGGGGTTTAATATACATGCGATCCACACAATGTATTTAGCAGCCGAAGAAGATAAAGTATATATGTAAGCGGGGGAATAATTTCCCTCAGGTATGAGCTATTTTAAAGACAGATCTGTTGGCAGGCTTCCAGAAGCACTCGTATTTCCTTAGTTAGGAAGCTGGTGAGCTGTAGTATTTCCCTGCTTGAATTTGCTCTCTCTTGTTTGCCCAGGGTGACTCCTGCCGCTCGCCGGCTGCGCTCGAGCTCCTGTACGACACGGCCTGCGGCCCCTCCGGTGCTGGTGCTCTGGTTCCCTGCCCATTGTGGATGAAATATGGACCTGTTCAAGGCACTGCACAGCCCAGTCGCTTCTCTAATGAAGGTATTCCCAGACATCTTCCTTTGTGGACCCTAGAAAGTCACCTGAGCAGGAACCAGTGTAGGCAGAAGATGTATTTCAAACTCCTGTCAGCATGTAGATGATTCACAGAGGGTTTTTTGTTGTTTTTTTAACCCTCAGGCACTGCTGGATCCTTCTACTGATTAGGAAACTTCCCCACTAACCTCCATTCCTGAGCAGACACTGCAGTTCTTTCTGTTCTTCTCAGAAACAGATAAGATTTAGCTTTATAATAAGCTATTAGTGTCTTTATTGTCCTATGCATTCAGCCATAAATCCACGTCAGACCCTGGATATCCCTTGTGCAAGGAGATCGAGGCAGACAGTGACTCTTGCAGCTACGTGCTGATACTCGCAGGTCTGAGGCACGAGCCACGCTCCTGAGCAAGACAGGATGAGGATGGGAGCTGTAACGTCACCCTCAGGTCGCATCAGGGCCTTCTGGGTGTGAGGGGCTGCTCTTCAGCACATGTTGGTCATCACGAGGACCTTGGCCGTGCGTTGCAGCCTGCGGAGCGCAGTCATGTCAGCGGGAAGGTGCCTGCTTCCGAAGGGAGCCTGTTACCTCGGGCTGACCACAGGCCTGTTGCCCTCTCTGTTCTGAAGGGCTGACTGGTTTCTTGGGCTTCTCCCAACCTGTCAAGGCCAGAGGTTGCTGCCTTGTTTCTGTTTCTTGTGCAGGGCTGGAAGGGGGAGGCATTCCTCTTTGGCATCGCTTGGAAATAGAATTAACAGGAGTCACAACCCCAAATGCAAAGCCAATGTGTTTCCAAGCAGGTTTTTAAAAATGACTCTCATTTTAAAGCTGTTGTGATGCACCAATATTTTGAAAAGCACTTAGAGCCAGTAGGATGGACTCGTGGTAGCCCAAAGCGTTCCTGAAGTGTGTGAAGTGTGAAGCTCGGTGTTGTCTCCCATATGGACTGGCTTACTCCAAGGAAACGTCTTGGTTTTCTATGGAATATGCCTTGCAAAAGATAGGCAGAACCATGTGGGAAGACATCAGGCTTCTGTCTAGGTGTCCTTGGCTTTGCTGTCACACTATGGCACGTGTGATTGCTCGATGAGCATTGGCCCAGAGTCCATTTGTGTGTGTTGGGATAAAGCCTGGGGGGCCGGTGTTCAGACGGGCGAGCGCTCTGCAGGTCTGCTCAGGCTGGGCCGTGGTGCTCACTGGTGTAGTTGGGCCCGCAATGGTCCTTTTGGACCCCAAAGAAGGAAATTGCAGAGGAAAAGGAGATGCCAGAAGGTGCATGGGAGGGAGGAGAAAGAGGAGAGCAGTAATGAATCCTTCCTGAAGCCTCCCCCAAAGACCAAAGTGCTTGTGAAAACTCTGCCAAGAACCTGGTGGTGGTGCATTGAGCCCTTGCCGGCTGTATTGTTTGTTTTGGAACTGAAGATAAGGTGGGCAATCCCCTTGTGGCTGTCATTTAAGTTCATATACCCCAAAATGGTAAGAGAAGTTAATCAGAACATCTCTCTTTTGAGGACTGAAACCAACTGAGGAGCTTTCTTCCATGGTGAGATCAGATTGCTTGCTCCATCCACCTGAAAACTCATCCTGCTCGATAAAAAACATCTTTTATCTTTCTCAGTCTTTTTCTTTTGTGCTTGGTGGGACACGCTTGAAACTGTGGTTGGAAAATGGTTATCAGGCAGCAAAACCTCAAGCCAAGCGCTGTGGCGCTTGTGAGCAGCAGCCACCTGAGCCCCGCGAAGGGGAAGAGCACAGATAGCATCAGAGGGGGCCTGGAAGCAGCCCCACGCTGCAACTTCTTAGGGTTATCGGTTTTCTGCACGCATTTTGTGAGTCTGAGCGAAGATAAAAGCTGCGGGAAGATCAAAGCCGGCCTCATGGTTTCCCTGGGCTCGTGCTTCTCGGTTTCGCTTTCCTGCCTTCTGAGTTTCTCCTCTCTGCTCGGTTCCTTCCCCCGGAGTTGGGGGAAACGTGAGCAACCAAGAGCCGAAACTTGCCCAGCCTTTGCCCAGCCCAGCGTGGAGCAGCCCGTGGCTCCTGGGGCTTCTTGCAGAAGTCTCCTTGCAGTTTCTCCTTCCTGGACTCGCGCTGCTGGAGCCCGGTGCTGATTCAGGGGTGCCGGGGCCGAGACGCCGCGAGGGAAGGGGCTTTCCGGGAGCCGGGGGGCCGCTCGTCTCGCCACGTCCCGCCCCGCGGCGGTTCCTTTTCTGCGGCCGCCTGGGTTTCCCCTCCTTACCGTGCACGTTTGCGAGCGCTGCCAGGGCAAGGGCAACGCCAGCGCGCTCCTTCAATGACGCAGCTGGGAAAGGAGAGCGTCTTTCCCCAAGGAGAAGAGCAGAGGGGACGCTGGATAGAAGGGGCTGTGGCCTCCCACCCTGTGCAGTCCCCTGTTACCCTCCATGGCCCAGCCCTTCAGCAGGATATGCGGGGTGGTCGCTCACCTGTGTGCTCACAGCTGGGACCGGTGCGGGTGCCCCACGCACGGAGCTGCCTCTAGTCCCTCTGTGAAGCCTGAGGGGTCATTGGCACTTGTGGGCTTGTCCCCGCTTGTAACTCCCTCGAGCGGGCCGAGTGGGAGCTTGGTCACGCTGGAAACACCAGGCTGGGGCACGCACCGGTCCCGCACGTGGGCGCAGAGCAGCGATAACCGCCCCGTGCGCTGTGATGATCACCCCACAACTGTCTGCGGGGCGGTGGCGCTTGCAGCGAAGGGAGTCGCTGGCAGAGGGGCGAAGCGACGACGCGCTGCACAGGTCGGGGTGGCGCTTCCTTGGGGGCCACGAAGATGGTACCAACCTAGGAGAGATGCTGCTTTTCTTAAGGAGCGTGGCTGTATTGACTGATGTGGCCACTAGAAAATAGGTCAAAAGTGTGTTGGTCTATCCCAGAAGTTATAGTTGTGGATTATTCTGCAAGCTAGAGAGGAGCAGCTGGTTATCTAACCAAACCTGCCTCCTCCTGGCTGCATTTACCCAAATGCCAGCCTCAGCAGAGGAAAGGAGATCTTGCCTTAAGTGTCCTTGGGAGAGTGCTGGTAAAGCTGCTTGCCTAAATAAGGAGCCCGGAATGGGATGTAGCTCAGTGCTAGTGGTGAAAAGTCCTTTGCAAGGCTGTTGGCACAGAGGGGCAGCGCGCTCCATTCTGGTGGCTTCCTTCTCTGCCTGGTCCTCCTGACACTTTTGGGACCTCTTTTTTCCCCCATCACAATAATAGAAGTCCAAGTGTGGAAGCTCAAAGGGCTCCTTCCAAATCTCTGCAGTCCCCTGGGTCCATCTCCTCTCTCTTCCCAGTGGTCCGGCTAGCGCTGTGGTTGTGGATGTGCCGCCTGACGCAAGAGGTGGGTCAAACCTTGAGCTGCCTGATACCCTGCAGCTTGGCTGGATCCTCTGTCCTGCTGGCTCTGGGATGTGATCACTCTGCCCTCTGGTTGAGCAGCTGCTTTTTAGCACCTGTTTGCAAGTGGTCCCAAGGGCCAGAGCATCCTTCCAGCATGAGTCATCTTGGGATTCCAGAGGAAAGTGTCACAAGTTGCAGTGATTGCACTGAATTTGGAAGAACCTTCCCAAAAATGCTGTCGAGGCGCAGAGGAGCTGCACTGGGAGTGTTTTCCGGAGCATGTTTGAGACTAGCTGGGATAACAAGACTCGGACCACATGGTTGCTGGTCCAAGACGAAAGCACTGGAAGCGACAGCTCTTGTGGATCCCATGGACCTCTCCTTGGCCTCCAGCAGCGCTGGTCTGCGCTCTCCACCGCTCCCTGCTGAGAGTGTGACAAGCGCAGCCGGGCCGTGTCCGACCCTATGGATTCTGTGACTCCGTGTGTCCGCACCCACACGCAGGTCTCCTTTATAACACCTGGCCGAGCTCTTCATTGGCTCTCCCTGGCACAGCCCCACTTCGTTTCCCCTCGTCACGGGCTTGCTCCGAGGCCGGGCTGCTGCCATCACACAAGCAGCCCCTGGAGCCCCCGGCACCTGCAGCGTCTAGACGGCTTCCTCGGCCTGTGCCCCCATGCAAATGGCCTGGGGCAGAGCGTGGGGCACCGCACCGGTGCCCCTGAGCAAGCAAGTGCGAGCGCAGGGCACATGGGCAGCGGTTGGGACTTGGTGCTGCACTCACTTGGTGCCCTTGGCACAGAGACTCCTCATCCCTCCTCTTTATCCTCTCTCTGTTTGTGTCCCCGTTCTTGGCCTCTCAAGTAGATCCGTGTCAGACGCTCTGTTGGTACTTGAAAAAGCACTCACATTTTTGAGCAGGTTTTTGGTTTCGTCTGCTTGCAGGGATGAAGAGGATGGGTGTCATCCCACAGCCCAAATGAGATCTTCTCCCGCTGCTGCCTCTCTGGCAAGTCCACGTGCCTTCCTCTAATAAAATAAGGGACAGTTCGTTTGGTAGGTGGCCTGAATGAGGTAATTTTGGACTGCTTTTGATCAGCTTTCTCTAATTTGGGTGCTCTTATTTTTAATTTCTATATCTGGAGTTTGGTGCAGCCTGTTTTGCATCTGAGCATAAATAAAACTCCGGGGCTGAGTTTGGGCTGAGCTGGAAACCACCAGCACATGGTGTTGGGGACTCACGCACTTGGCTGGTGCCTTGGGAGGGAGATTTCTCGATTTGAAAGGGTGGTTTGTGCCCCGGTACCGGGATGAGGAGCCTGGGCCCCTTCGTGTGGCTGTCGATGGGGAGCAGAGCGGCCTGAGGGCTTCAGAGCAGACCACAGACGGGCCTGATCTGAGGCTAGTGCCTCTAGGGTACATGGAATTTTCCCTAGAGTAGTGGTGCTCATAGTGTTACTTCTCTGGGAGTTTAGGGCAGTATCTTTCTGTTTTAAGCTTAGATACCTTGTAAGGGTAGAAACACATTTTAGCAGCTCCAGATGGAGGTGGATCAACAGTTGCTTCCTTGCTCTGCGGGAAGGAAGGCCAAGAGCTTAAATAAGCTGTTCTTAGTAAAATGCAGCCGGAAGAGGAGATGTCGGGGGAAGATGATGATGGATTAGCTAAGCCAGTGTTCTCATCTGAAGCAATGAAGGTTGGTTGGCAGAGTGTCTTAGAGCTGCAAGATGATGCGAGGACCTCGTGGGTAGGATTGGAGAGAGACAGTGGAAAGAGCCCGGGGCTGTAGTGAGGTACTGTTTGAAGTGGAAAGGGACTCTCTACCACCATAGCAGGGAATAACTCAGCCATCTGATCCCGTGTGCCCTTGAACGGGGTTTCACACGCTGCCTTCGTGGGTAGTGCCAAGGCCGGCGTGCATGAAGCTCGCCGCAGGTTTCAGCGGGAGGTATCTCTGCAGGCATCTCTGCAGCAGATGACGTACCACAGACCTCAGCAGTTGGGGAGTTGATTTTGGTATCGTCTTTTTTCGTTCATTTTGTTTTGCCACTTTTCAAGCAGTTGTGGTCTGTCAGCTAAGTGCAGGCTGGGTCGCCTGTGGAGAGGATGATGCCCCAAAGTTCACTTTCAGTCGCAACCAGCTAGTGCTTTCAGCATGTCCAAGATGCTCCAGATTACCTGTCCCTGCCTTTGCTGCACATGTTTTGAACACAACTTCTTACAAATCCCTGGGCACTATTTTGTTGAGGGCCTAGATCTTTTTTCAAGGGCAGGAAGGCTGTCATCTCCATTGAAGTGATGCAAGGGCTGGGCGTTTGTCTAGCCCTGCCTGATGCTGCAAATGCCTGGTGTGTTTTTCTTGTCCTGATGGGCTTAGCTCAGATGGTTTTCTGGTCATCTCCAAAATTGCTGTTACTGTCCAGATTCTTGCTCCATCCTTGATATGTGTCTTAAAATGTAGCACCTTTTTCACTCCCAAAGGGGACTCAGACCCATAGTATCTCCAATCTCCCTGTCCAAAAAAAGTGAATTTCCTTCTCCTGACCAAAGGAGCTTGCCTGACTCTGCTCTTGTTTCCCATGGTCTGTTTTTGCAGTGTCTTTGTGGAGATATTGATGTATGAGCTTAGGGCCTTTTATAGCTTTCCAACACTGAACTGTGTCATTTTAAGCAAAGCTGCCCAACAGAGCGCTCCTTCCCTGCCACGCTCTTGTCCCTCGGGAGCTGTTTGCACTGTGTTCCTGCGGGCCCTCAGCTAAGGTACCGTAGGAGGGGTCTCCACAAGATCCGTCGGAGGACGAGATGTGACAGCAAACAAGAAAAGCCCCAAGCGGCTCCAGGGCAGCCCTTGGTGAGAGCGCGTTGCCTGCAGCTGCTGCCCTAAGTGCCCGGGCTGCGAGATCCTTCCTGGCGCCTTTGAGCTGGCAGGGGCACAGATCGATACATGAGGGCTGCTGTTCTGCGTTGCTGGCATCCGGGAAGCGGTGAGCTTAAATATAGTCTGAGGGGGAGATCCTCACCCTCCTTTTCCCTTTTCGGAATTACCACTTGGCAGGCAGAAATATCGGCCACCAGCAGCGACCGCGCGCTTTTCCTTCCTGAGAAGACACCGCAGTGCTTGTTGCTGTGGTCGTACACCAAAAACGCAGCTTTCCGAACCACATAGAACCCTGCAATTACAGTATCTGCACTAAGTTCTCCTTGCTGCTGCGTCCCCATCCATTTCTCGTTGTGTCTCAAACCTCAAGAGCTTTGGGACCAGCTAGTCAAATGTGCATTTTGGGGGATGAGGCCACGGGCATTCAACAGATGACCTCATGTCCTGAGGAAAATCCAAGCACGTCACTTCAGTAACAAGAAGGGCAAGAGCTGGACTGGGCTATGAAAATCAGGGTTTAGGTATGAATCAATAGGACCTATCTGTGAAAGAACCCCAAGTTACTCTAAGTTTCTCCTCACAGCCATGTGGATAATGGTGGCCATGCAGTGCCCCACCAGAAATCAGAGCTCCTTTAATCTTGGTGTGCAAATCAGACCTCGTGCAAACTGGCCTCCAACAGGTTGTTGATTTGTTTTGTTTTGGTTGCCCCATAAGTCATATGGCTTGAAAAACCTAAGGAGTGTTGTCCAGACTCAGCTGGGTATCCATCAAACACCTTCCTGTTAGGGAATGCTGAAGGATTTGGACAGCTGTGCCCAGCACGTCAGGCATTCCTTGATTTCACTTATCCCACCTTGGAGGACAAGTCTCTGTGTGGACTTGTGCAAGACATTTTTCTTGATGCACTGTTCCATTACTCTATAAAATGCTGATGAGGTTTGCAGGCTGTGAATTATGAAGGTTATTACACAACCGCACAGTTTTTGTGCTGCCCTCTTCCTTCCTGCCCGCTTCTGCCCCACAGCTGTGCGTCCCCTTCCCCTTTCCTTTCCCAGCTGGCCACTTCGCCTGGCCCTGGGCAGTCCCAGCCCTGGCAGTCTCACCAGGCCCCAAAAGGGCTTTGAATATCTGTTGTTAGAGCGACCAAAAATAGCAGTCTTGGGGGGCCGAACCCATAGATGAACAAGCACCTTGCACGTATGGTCACTAGTTATGTGCCAAGCACAATGTTGCCCTTGAGGGCTTGGGCTTTATTTTGTTTCATGGCCAAAAAAGACAGTAATGGCTCCAGCCCAGCCTGGGGGTGGCAGCCAGCCTGGGGGTGGCAAAATTCAGTGAAACGACCCTGTGGGCAGCGAGTGTGGGCTGCACAGGCTCCTCACGTGCCTGAACAAGGGGTTTGCTCCCCATTCTGGCCCAGGACGCTCCAGACGTGACGTGATGAGACCTCGGCCGGGACAGCGCAGGGCGTCTGAGCGTCTTGCGCGGGGTCCCCGTGCTGTGTCCAAGGGCTCAGGTCGCGAGCGCCCCTGTCCTCCCTCAAAGGGCCACCTAAAGGTATGACACGGGTGAGTAAAATTGGGCTTGCTGCTGCTGAACAGATGCTGCAGCCTTTGGTCATGACCCTGCGGGGATGAGGAAGAGGCTGCCTCCACCAGCACTGCTGTGGTGGCCGGGGCTTGTGTTTGCTGGGCATTTTCCTGGCACGGAGAAGCCCTGGGAAGTGACTGGAAACGGGCAGCGGAGAAGCGCAGCCCTGTCCCCTGGTGCGGGAGCGGGCACAAGCAGCGAGGCGAGTTACAGCCCCGCTGCAGAAACGCGTAAACATCGGGCTGCATGCAAACAACAAAAACCACCCTGTTGCCGCGGGGCTTGTGCTCTGGTTGGATTCTGGGCGCTTTCTGCGGCGGGAGGGTGAGCGCTGCAGGGAGCCGCGAGCGGCCGTGCTGGCGCGGGGGCAGCTGGGGGCAGAGGGGAAGCCGAGCGGGGGGAATCCAGGCGGGTGCCACTGCTCACCCCCGTCCCCCGCCGCGCGCTCAGCGCGCCCGGGGGCGGCCCACGAGTGAAGTCCGGGCCTGTCACGGGCCGCCTGTCACCTGTGACCGCTCGCGCTCCAATCTGGCTGGGCCGCCGCGCCGGCCTCCCCGGTTAAATAGGAGCCTCTCCCCGGCCGGCCTCGCAGAGCGGCCCCGGGCAAGCGGCGCAGCCAGGATGGGATCCAGATGTCCCCTGCTCGCCTGCTGCTGCCTCCTCCTCCTCTTCCTCCTGGCGTCTCTCCCAACCCGTGCAGGTGAGCTGCCGGCAGGCTGGAGGTGGGAATTAAAAGCGGGAATTAAAACCGGCTGCTGATCGGAGGGGTTTCTTGCAGGGCAGGGTGCAGAAAGGCTGTTGGTTCTGGCTGTTTCTTGCACTTGCCCTTGAGGCCCTTTTAAAAAAAGCACTAGAAAGGGGAAGACTGTCTGCTGCATATATAGATGTCCCCGACTGCCTGCGTAAGCCGTCGCCTTCTCTCTCGGGCAGCCATCCTGGAAATGAACGGCAACCTGAGCTGCAGGTGCGTCAAGACCACCTCGGAGTACATCAGCCCCAAGCGGTACGA
>JAVCKT010098211.1:0-10934 GCA_032273925.1 Rhynchotus rufescens
AGGAGGTGGAGGAAACAGAGGGAGGGAAGGAGGGAAAACTCTCCTCCAGGCATGCAGTTTTAAGAATTGTTTTCAATACTGTTGAGGGTTATTTGCTCAAATACCCACACAACAGGCTCTCTTACTCCTGTGGGGTTAGGGCTGCACTGACATGAATCTTTCAATAATGCTGCAAGCCTGGCTTGAGCCTACCTGGACTTGTACGTGATGGGATGGATGAGATGAGATCCCTCCCTCTGTTTGTGTAGGACCCCTAGTACATTGTGTGGTGGTGTCTGTAGGGCTGCAGGTGATCCAAGCTTGAGATGGCAAGTTTAATAAGTTGCCTTTTTGCCATAGTGATTTGTGTCATGGTTGCTCAACAACATATCCCAGATTAGGGAATTCCTCATTTCCCTGCTGAGCTGTGAGCAGCCGGGGGTTCTTGAGGAACTGGAATACACGGTCCTGCTTGCAGGACCCACACACAGGAGCGTGCCCATGATGATGGGGTTTGGAAGAGAAGCTAAGTTGCCCAGGGTGACATGAGGTGTCAAAAGCTGAACTGCAAGATTTGCACTTCTCTCACTGGCATGAAAGCAACCTCAGAAACAAAGCTGCTAACCTGCTGCTGAGCACCTGGGATCTCCCACAGGGAGAAGATTGCTTGAAATGGCTGAGCAGAATTAAGAATCTGGCTCTGAAGACTTACCATAGCATGGAAAGCATCAGATCCTCCTCTTCCTTGGAGAGTGTGTTCTAGCAGCACAGAATCTCCTTCCTTACTGAGGTAGTGAGCTGAGACTATGAAAGTATTGATGCTTTTGCTTGTTTTCTTTTCTCAGTACAGGTCTTGTCTTCCTCTATGTGATACTGAGATGTCCCCAAGTGTGGTGTGCTGCCACAAGAGTTAGGGGTAAAAGTCTGTAGCGGGGTGAGAAGATATGGGGCCTTTCGCTTCTGTTCGCATCTGTAGGCCTCGTGTTTCAGTGAGGTGTCCTTTCCCTTGAAAGAACATCAGCCCTTTTTTGGAACCAATGTCAAATGTCAGGTCTTTAGTTCACCTTGGGAAGCTCCATCTGTGTTATGGATCCCAGCAGCTTCTCACTTGATATGGAATGCTTTGCTTATGTGCCCCGTCCCCTTTCTGGCAGGGAGGTGAGGGAGTAGGCTGAAGCAAAATAGAGGGAATAATGGAATAGTAAGGGATAGTCCTGTAGGATATGGGCACCGTGAAACTTCTGGTCACCCTTGCAGTGTCAAGCAGGAGTGGTTTCTGAAGAGCATCCCTCCAGCTGATCTATGCCAGTAAGAGGAAATAGTGTTTCAGAAACTGGAACGGCTCACATGTGCAGTCAGCACCAGCCTCCAGAGCTGCCACACTAAGGATGCAGCTCAAATGTAGCTGTACTGTAGCTGCGTGCACATCACTCATAAGCAAGTGTGTTAGGCCCCATATTTCATGCCTCAGCCTGTTTTTAATAATTGATATTAACAGTTTGCAATAGAGGAAATGGACAGTAGACCATCATTTACACACCACATCAATAATAAATGGAGCAATGCCAAAACACATCAAAAGCAAGCTTGTTTGTCCTCTTTTTGTGTTCACTGTGATCCAGTTCCAGGGAGGTAGAACATGGGCACGAGAGCAGACTAAGCAACCATTAGAGAAAGTCACCTGCAGAACCAAAGGTGAGGGAATTAGTATAGTGTTGTGCTAGACTTCAAAGATGTTTCTACTTCTTCAAAGCCCTATATACTATGCAAAAATTATAGGTGTGCTATTTTCCTCAAGAAGCCTTTCTTTTTCTGCTTAATACCACATCTCCTGGTGCTTTCTGGAAACTCACTTGAGCAAATGGCTTCTGACACGGACTGTAACAGGCCAATTAACTACAGCCCCAAATAAGGCTTTTTCCCCAAGCCCCTTCTGATCCTGGAGTCATCCTACTAACAAGCATAGCAGGTGCTGAAACAGCTGTGCTGACTGTGTCTCTGTGGGCTCCCATGTAGTGCAAACTTGGCATGGGGGTAAAGCTCGCTTGGCATCTGCCTGCAGAAGATCACACTGGCTATGGGCATATTTACAATGTTTTCTGTCAGATCAAGAGTGCTCTTTCTGAAGAAAATCTCTTGCTCATTCTCACCTACCATGCTTTGGTTCACTGGCAAAACTAAGCCAGAACATGCACTGCAGGAACGTGCATAATGCATAACCACCATTAAAGGACATTCAAGTTACAAGGTCTTACTGGAACTAGTCCATAGTAAACTCCTAAAATGTATATAGTATGGATGTAGAGCAACTATTCTGCTCTACATATCCATATACTACTGTTTTATGTAGGCAGAGACAGTACTTGCCTGATATCTCTTTGGTCAGCTCTTCAGCTGAGGAGAAAAGGGTTGCATGGAGCAAAAGGTGTACTAGGACCTTTGATAGAAATCATTGATCTTGGGAGAGGATCAGGCTCTCTGTGCTGTAGACCTGGCTACTCTTCTAGCCAATCTGTGTTATTAAATGCTCTTTATCACTGTTGGGTCCCTGGATTGACTGCTGTCAGCAAGGTGATAGCAGGAGACTTCTAAAATGTTTGCTCATAAAGTAGGTGCTTTTGACTTTCTGATACCATCTCTGAGTTCTCCTGAAGCTTCTTATTCCTTTCTCCAGAGTCAATGAAACTTCCATCCCAGGAGAGAAGGTTCCCAACAGCTTGCTGTGGGCTGAGCAATATACTCTTCATGCAAAGTGCCCTCTTAACTACTAGTTTTTCCTGACTCTACCTTACCCCTTTATTTATTTATTTGCAAGAGCTGTAATTAGCCTGTTCACAAAGAGTACACTGGAGATCCTGGGCTTCTCTTGACATCTGCCAAGGAAACCTCTTTTGTGGTACTTGCTCCTTACAGCTCAGAGCAAACATGAGAAAATGTTCATATAACAAGCTAATTCTGATGTGGAAAAAAACCTCTTGTGCTGAAGTTGAAATTGGCTCAGTTAGGTTTTAAGGGAAGCTGTAGGGGAGCCCAAACAGATTTCCTTTGGATACCTACCTATTTTCTTGCTTCTTTTCTTCCTGCTACCTCCTGGTGAGAAGATGTGATAACCTAGGACCTGTTTCCAAAGTCCTCTGTTGCTGGGTAAGGTACTTCTCCTCCTATACTTGACTGGCAGGGCAGAGTGGTTCTGAAGCTTGGCTGAATCTTCTTTTACAGAGAATTTTATAAAAAGAAAGCCCAAACCTCAGGCCAAAAATAAAAAAAAAAATCCTTTGAAACTAAACTCAATTTCTGACTTCCTTTCAAAATAGAAATACTTTTCTTTCCATGCAGCTCCTTACAATGGTCCTTTTTGCTGTGTTACATTAAACTGTTCTCCTCTGATGTCTTCTCAACTCCTTGCAGATTTTTAAGTAGCTTGATGTGTATTTTAAGGCTTTCTCTGCCATTCCATTGCCAAGGATATTTTTAAATAGCCATTATTTTGGTCGGACATATGAAAAGCCAAGCTATTTCTATTGCTGGCTGTGTAAATACTATTCCTGAGGCTGTGCTGAAATGGCTGATGCCAGGATGTAGACAACGGTGTTTTTGGCACTGTTAAGAAGTGAAATTGTTTTTGGCAGGAGTAACCCAGCTGTTTATTTCATCTCTACTCACAGTGAGGGGCAGCAGGGGGGATGCTCATTAACAATTGCTACATGGGAGAGAACAAAAGGAGAAAAATTAAGTTTGAATGTTTTGGAAGAATTAGAAACGGGGAAAAAACACTGCCTTTTCAATATATGGTTTAGTTTACACCTAGTTTTGTCTTTTCTAAGGACTCAAACTTGCCTATACTTTGAGAAAGTGTAAAATTGCTTGCTGTTTGTGAAGCAGACTGCTTTCCTTGCTGTGGAGTAGTGTGAATGATTAAAGAGGTTATTAGAACTGGTAAAGACTGCCCAGACAGTCAGAAGAAGAAAATTTAAATCGGCCTCAGAGCAACTTGCCTTCAGAGACAGAGTTTTACTGGGGTACTGCAAGAAAGGTATGATTACAGTTCATATAACAAGTTGGGAAATGACAGCAAGAAACATTAAAGGAAGAAGTAGAATGTGATCTGGATGGTCATAAAGATCCAGTTCACACTGTTTATAAAAAGCACCATTACCTGTTGCATGGTACTGTGGCTTGCCGTGATTGATTAATTGAATGAATTGACCTTGTTTTAAGCTAGCACAGCTGTCTAACCATGAAAGATGTTCTAGGTTACCTCCTGAAAGGTCAGCATCATTGATGTCAGCTCTCATTTTCATGATTTCTGCATGTCAGCTTTTTGGATGTATAACATTTTCAAGTAGCTTCACATAATAATGATTTAAGAAGTGTACTGTTGTCAGTAAAATATCAGTGTAGTCCAATCTCAGCGGGTATCTGGTAATAATAAAAGATTCAGATACTAGCAGCTTCAAGAATCTGTGGGATAGGATTTACCGCTGCTTGGACAATCTAGAAATAGCAAATATTGATATGGCAATGCCTTAAAATGCAAGGTGCTGCAGAGGGCCAACCTTTCACCTTACCCCTAGTTAAAAACTTGTATGTTTAGGAGTAGCTTCCTTTCAAACCTTTGTCTGATTTATGGTTGTGCAATAAGTTGGATTTATATGAACATGTAGTGCATCCCAATAGGAGAGGATCTGTAGAGCAAAGCAGACCTGACCAAATAGCAAAGGTTGGTACCAAGCACTGGGTATTTCTGTCCAGATTGGTACAAATGTCTCCTCTCTTTAAGCTTCCCATTGCCCATCAAATTGCCCATTGCCCAGCTTCCCCTCAAACTGCTATCCCCAGATTTATCTTTCCTGCTTCCTATGTCAATCAATTAGACCCCTGTGTGTTCCTCCATCCTTCTACCTCACTGAATTGAAATGTTTTGCTTTCCTAAAATAGTTCCCATCCTGTCTGGGAGTGCTGCTTAGAGAATTTCTATTTAAATCATTCAGCTGCTAACCATGTATTTTTGAGTAAAGCTGTTTGGGTAGAATCTGGGGACTAGGATCTTATCTCATTGAGACCATTCACATTACTGGATGTAAATGGTACCCATACTGTTTCCAGGCATTCCAGACTTGATCCTTGCAGGGGACTGAGTCAGGAATGTTTGTGTAAGTCATGGCATGTAAAGCTAGTAGGAATTGAAGACCCTGTAGTGGTTAAGTGACAAAGGTGCTGATCACAAGTGCTTCCTGACAGAGTACCCGAAAGGAAATAGTAAGGGTTAGTGGTTACCAGCTTAACAGCTCAGCTGAGCTGTGAGGACAACATTCCCTTGATTTGTCTCACTTTTATTCTTATCCACTGCCAAAACAAGGCTGACTCCATAGAGAAGTCCTGTGACCAAGATTTTTGTGTAGGTTGTCTAAGGAAGGAATTAATTATAGGAGAAACCTGTCCATTTAACTTGCAAAGGAAAGGCTATCCTTCAGTAGTGCCTGTAGTAAAGGAGACCAGTTTCCTTCTGAAAGCACAGTACTGTCAAGAAATACCTGATCACAAGAAAATCCACCTGAAAATCTGGAAGTTAACTTGGAGGACAGTGGAGATGATGTTCTGCACCTTGCAGCTTCTAAAGAGGCTTCTTTGCCTCGCATCACAAAGCTGGTTCCTCGAACAAATGCAGTTCCTAAAGCTGTTGTGCATGGGTGGGTTGTCTTGCAGCCATTAGACCCGATTAGACTGGAGTTTGTTAGACCAGACCAGTCCCGCAGAAGTGTCACACAGGCCAATTGGGACACTTGCCACGTGCTATAGGATACAGACAGCTTTTGGTCAGGCAACGCTATA
Source organism: Rhynchotus rufescens (assembly GCA_032273925.1). Classification (NCBI taxonomy): domain Eukaryota; kingdom Metazoa; phylum Chordata; class Aves; order Tinamiformes; family Tinamidae; genus Rhynchotus; species Rhynchotus rufescens. The sequence goes on from JAVCKT010098211.1 coordinate 5,812, forward strand.
GGAATGGTACAGGACAGGGCCTTCTGATGCATAGGCTGATTTTTGTCTCCCTGCTATCTTGTTGGAGAAGGAAAGGAGCCGCTCTCCAAAGGGTGGCCTGTCTTTTTTGTTATGTCTTGGATCCTGTCTTTCATGCAGTAGCATCTCACATATAAGTAGGGATCTTAGGGTCCCCTGATAACAGTCACAGTCCATGAGTCAGAGGAAGACGCTGAGTTATAGTTTTGAGTCTAGTGTAATGGTACCAGCTTCCAGTTGTGGGGAAATATATTCCTGTGATGCTTAGCAAGAACTTCTCGTTAGCAGTAACTTGGATGAGTATAAACAAATCTACATAATGCACCATAACACAAGTCAACTGTTTAGCCATAGAGCCTAAGGCATAGTAGTAGATCACCAAAATATATAGCAGATAGCACAATCCATCTAATAGCTTCTCACAAAATTAAAATGGTCTCTGAACATTTGGCTATCCTCAACTCTTGATGGAAGTATTCCCCTAACTGAAATAAATTCAGCTGATAACGACAGTCAAATGAAGCAATTAGATTACCTAGTAATACATGAAAAGAAAATAATAGAGTCACTTTGGGAATATTATACTGAATCTACAGGTAGAAAACCTGATTTTGCTCAGAAAGCAGGTATAGTTGTAATTCTCGAAAAGAGAGCAGGCTCTTTAAGAACAGCTTTAGCGGAGGTCCCCTTCAGATCCATATTTTTAGGGAAACACCTTTTTTGCACATATAGACTTGTTTGACAGTGACTGGGGAGATCTAAGCAGCACAAATTCTTTCAATTATTCTTGCTGTTAACACATGTACACTTCTTTAGTCCAGAGACTGGACTGAATACTACTGTGTTCAGACAGTGGTTCCCTTCATCATCTTTCTGCTAAATTTGAGAGACCTGTTTTGCTAGAAATCTTTCATCCTGCTCTTCTAATATAGGCCATTAAGGATGAATAGGATCATCTCTCCAGTGTACCCAAGAGCAGGGGAGTTTTTTGCAGTCTTTGACTTCAGGGTAGTTTTCCAGGTTTCAGCTAAGCCCTGTGTCTCTTTCCTGACCAGCTGCTTTCCAGATCTGCATCCTGCACTATTCCAGCCATGGTCTTGCCGAAGTGCTTTGCTGACCTTCTGCCATATATTTATCCAAATACTGAAGAGATCTTCCCTTCTCTCTTCCTGCAAGTTCCTGTTCAGCTGGTTCTTTGCCAGGGACTTGTCTTTGAGTCCCCGATGGATGTGCTTCCTTGTCCTCAACATGCAATGCATGCGCTCCTTCCCACATGCAGCAATGTATATTTGGTTGTATTGAAAAATGCACGTTGTTTGGTGGAGTCCAGCTCCCCGTGCTTTCCACATTGCTCTGCATCATTTCTGTCTGTCAGGCTTCTTACATCACACACAGTCAATATGACATGTGAGCCTTGCTCGTTGGCAAATGGAAATAATAGTAAATATTTAGTGGTCCGTGCAGAACGAGTTGGCGGTCTCCATTCGGCCGCTTCTAGGCAGGTGTCTGCACGGACTCCTTAAGGCCACTCTTACCTTTGGCACCTGTTACTGTGCTTCCTGTGAGGCCCAGCAGCAGGATTCAGGACTGTCCTGCACCCGCCCAAACCCCTGGCAAGGCTCCCAGCGATCCCAACGTGACATCTGTCCCTCGGAGAAAACGATACCCTCGTGGGCTGCCTCTCCTCGGAGCAGGGCAAAGCTGACAGGGCAGGACTAGGGCAGGATCAGGACGCTCGGGTTTCTTGCTCCCTATTTGCTGGCTGTGTTGGGAATTAGGCAGGGGAGTCTGAAGCACAATGGGGTAGCCCAGGGATTAACTTTGTGACTGAATCTAAATGTGTTTTGTACATTCCCTTGAGGTCTCTTCCAGTATCTGTTAACATAAACAGGATACGTTTGACTTTGGTGAGCATTGAATCTTTCAGTACGTGTGTATTTTAGTCCAGGATTTCACAGAATGAGTTAAAGAAAATAGAATCAAGAGTAATGCTCAGTGTACTCAGGTACATTTTCTGTAAATACATGCAGTGCCCTTTTCCTTGGACAAGTTTTGCATGACACTTTGCAGATCTTGCTTTTCCATGCCATCTTGTACCAATCCTACTTTTTCTTTCTCTGTGTTGTGCTCTCAGCAGTACTTTTGGCCTCCTGCCCTCCAGGAAGGCTTAAGGACCCACCTCCACTTAAACCAGCACCCCAGATCTTCTAATCAGGGCAATTAAATGAAGCAGATTCATCCATCAGCCTCAATAGTGCCTGCAATGCCTGGCCAGAAAAACAACCACCAGCAATCCCCAAACTACAGAAGACCTGTAAACTTGATTTCTCTCCAGCTTCAGAAGTGCTTTGACTGTCTGAAGATCTTTCTAATCAAATCTACTGTCTGCACACTAAGATTGTTCTAATAAGGCTTGTGGAGATTCACAGAGCAGCCCCTGAAGTATTTCTAGTGACAGCAAATCCAAACACTGCGGCGAAAAGCAAATAAGCTAAAGAGCGAAGCAGGTATTTTATTTCTTGAAAAGGAAGGTGAGGAAGTGCCTCAGTGAATCCAATGGAAGAATCTGCAATGGAAGATTCTCCACCACCCTGGGGATGGGCAGCAGTGAGATGGGAGCTACACAACAAAAGTGCACGTGTACTGGGATATCCGACTTCACTCTGGATTGTCACTTGAGCTAACATTAGTTTCTCTTGATACTTTCTGCTTCGTGTTATCTTACTTGCTTTTTGTTACTTTTAATCTGTGCAAGGACCCCTCTTATCACAGGGCATCTTAGAGTGTTTAATGAAGTATAATACTGGGAACGTTTGGGAAATCCAAGTAGATTATAGCAACTGTGTATCTCTTATCCATATGCTTGCTGCCTCCTTTGCAGAAGCATAATAGTTAGCTAAGGTAGGGCTGTCTTACAGAAAGCATGCTGACTCTCCATGAGTATATCCTTGCTCATCCATATTTCCTCCTTTTTTTAAATTTAAGATTACAGCTTATGCTAACTTGCAGAATTTACGATTATATTACGGTTTCTGCTCACTTGCCTCATACAGATACCAGGCTTAAAAGTCTGCAGTTCCTTAGCTTCCCAGAAAGGGGGTCACATGAGCCATATCCAGTCCTTTGGTACTGAGGCAGCTTAGAATGACAGGTTACAAGCTTGGTTTGTGGTTCAGTTGCTTCCTCTTTGATTTCCTGTAGAAGAGCTAAATTACTTTGCTGATCAGAAGACACTGAATCTCATGACTTGATTATTGCCTGTTTCATCTGTCTAGTGTCTTCTCTGTAGACTTCACAAGAAGGTTGTTGTTGTAGGAAAATGTCCCTTTACTCCAAATATTTTTTTCCTATCTCAGTAGCATACTTCAGAAGTTATTTCCATGCTTAAATCCTACTGACTTCAGTGTTTTCTGAAAGCTATATTTAGATGAACTGTTTTGAAAGCACTGGTTCATTTGGGAACGCATGCAAGACATTCTCTCTAGGACTTTTCAGTGTTTTCCTTCTGTACCAATTAAGTCTGTATCCAAAGTTAATCTGTGAAGCACAAGAACAGCTGTACTAAGACCAAGCCAAAGGCTCACGCTGTCTCTCATGCTGGCTGGTAGTGGACGCTAAAAAGGAGTATGAAAGCAGGAGTTGCTCTGACTCTAGCAAAGCCTCCCCTCATGTTTATGGCCTCTACAAGCGTCTACGGTAGCGAGCTCCACAACGAACAGCACAAAGTACTTCCTTTTGGTTTGGAATCTGCTGCCAGCACTCACTTCCACTTTAACTTGTTTTTGTTGTTGTTTTTTTCCTCTCTCCAACAGATCGCTACCATATCCCTTTTCCTAAGCATTTAGTCTCTATGATCAACCCATGTCCCAGCACAAATTGCTGTGGAATCCTACTGGGATCCCTTCCACTGTGAAAAGTAACCATTTATTCCTACCCACCACGTCCTATTTTCTAACCAATTTTTAATTCACATGAGAACCTTTCTTCTAATCCCAGAGGAGATTAGTTTCCTAGGGAGGGATTTTTGACAAATTGGAGTACACTGTAACAGCTGAACTGCCCATGCTTACATATGTGTTGATACCCACGAGGAATTCCACAGGAGGCATGATTTAATCTACAAAAAAAAAAAAAAAAAGGATGTTTTTTAATCCTACTTTCTAATTATCTACTTCTTTCTCCTAGCCTCTCCTGCTTTGCTCGGTGTTGTAGTTAGGCTCAGTGATAGGTGGCTCACTGAATTCCTCCTTGGAGCAAGAAAAGAAAGAAAGAAAGAGGATGAGAGCCCTAGAGTTGATGGATTTTTCCTGGGTTATTCCTCATCTGTAAGAGTATGCACTGGTGATGAGAAAAGGCAACATCTGGTTGTGGACTTCCTTCAACACTCAGGGTGAATATTTGATGTCCCACAAACACTTACGGCATCATCTGTGGTTTATATGGGCCATGTAAAACGAGTACTTGGGACACATCACCATCTTTGTTTTCATTCTGTTATTTTAGCAGGAAGTACTAAGGATTATCAATGTGCTCATAGCCACTCAGTGTATTTGATATGGCCAAATCTTATTTATTATTATTTTTATTTCTAGGGCTGGCTACCAACTGGTTTACTGCAACAGGTAAAGACAGACTTGCAAGCTTAGACCCTGCCTTATCCAGAAATACAAACTTACTCCACTATATTCAAAAATGTCTTTCCATACAGAGGTGGCCTTAGACATTGACTTGCTGGAAAAAGGTAGTTGCCAGGCTCTTCTGGATTCTGCAGCTGAGATGCTTGTTCCTTTCACATTAGTAACTGATTTTTCATCACTGTGGCCTTATTTTGCAAAGAAAAAGGGTGGAAAAAAAAGATATTGAAGATATTGGCTTTTTTTTTTTTTTTCCTGACTCAATATAGGGGGTCTGTTAAGAGTGACAAGGAGCTCAGTTCCAGAGAAGCTGAGTTCTCTCCAAGCCTGCAAAGGTCAGGCTAGCAGGCATTTTTGTTAGCAATATACACAGTACCACTTTGAAGCCACATCTATTTTATGTTTTTTTCTGTGCCCTCTTTCTTCCTATTGTCTCTCTTTTTTTTCTTTTCTTCTCTCTTCTCCTTCCCA
>JAVCKT010098213.1:0-10931 GCA_032273925.1 Rhynchotus rufescens
GGGGAGAAGAAAAAAGAATCACATGGGTTTTCTTCCAAATCCTTTTCCAGATTTATTCTCCTGCTTTAGTTTTCATGGGAAAATCCCTCTATGTGGTTATACATCTATTTTAGTGTTTTTACTTGTCAGTATTTTGTTTTTGTAGCTGAATTGGATCTTTTAGCTTAGAAACTGTTCTGTTGTTTGTTGCTGGAGAAAGAAGTGGCCTTGGACATTACAGTGAGGTACCAGCTGCAGAGGCTGCAAGGAAGAAGCCCGTTTCCTTCCTCAGTGCTGGTCACTGCAGAGACCAGGGTTACCAGTCCTCAGTGCTGAGGAAGCTCGGTGCTTTTCTATCATCTCCTGGTATCAGGGAAGCTTCAGGATGGTTTGAACCACCATGAATGTGGTGGGCTAAGAGCCTGCATGGGGTGTCCAAATCCCCCTGGGACAAGGGGAGGCTCAAGGGTCGCTATATCAGGCAATTTGAAGAATGAAATTCAGAGCAGAGGCTTATTTCAGTGAGAGAAGGGAGGATGTAGGAGACACTCTACTTGCCTCAACATAGAGCACATGTTAAACTTTTTTCCAAGGGAACCTCACCTATTAAACAATCTGTTAAATTGAACTTATTTTTTAGTAGCATGGCACTTCTTTAACCTCACATGAGTATATGAGATTAATTCTTCCATTTTTTCCCCCCCATAAAAACAAAAGGGTAATATTAAGTAGTTAGGCATTTATGTTGATGGGAAAAGATAATAGGGCTTTTTCCATGGGATCAAACACCCAAGTTTAACAGTAAGAAAATACCAGAGCTCTCCATTCCTGCAGTTCATCACAGTGGAAAAATGCTGGCAAAGACAGCAACTGTAATTTTCTAGAGTACAGCTGAATTTAGGGGCAGAGTTGAATACAAGCCTGGGCATTACTTAAAGAAGACTGAGAAATGATTCACCAATTGTACCAACGTTTTTTCTCAAGGTCTGATCCCAGCTCTGGGACGAAAGTGGCTACGCTTTGGGGATTAGAAGTTGCTGAGGAGAAAGTGACAAGGATGTTTAGGGACATGGAAAATGTCCCTGTGATGGGAGATGGACTAGCTTGACAGTGTTTGTGTTAGGAAAGAGAGGAATAATGAGGAAAATCATAAAGAAAGGAAAAGAACCTAAAGTTCAGAGAAGGATGTTGAGAATTCCTGAGAGCCTCTGCTCTCCCATTTTTATAACAGAGCAAGGAGGAAGCACTCACTTCTGAAGCAGCCATATTTTAATTTCACACATACAAATAAAGAATTTCGTTTTTCTGTAGCATGTCCTGGCTGTGGTAGTCACTGCCACTGCCAAGTCCTGAAATCAGAAAAGATGGTTTGGTCAGTTCTGTAGAAATTATTTTGGAGTCACATCCTTTGGAGAAGACAGTAAAGATTCTAGCGGTTTTTCATGCCTCACCATTAATAAGAGACTTTTGCTCAGCAAATCACCCATCCGGGCCCAGCATAACAGATTGTGAATATTGTGTTTAAATATTTGGTGCTTGTCCAATTCCTCATATTATGAAAATTTCTAGGCCTTTAAATATTATTATTTGCTTCTGTCTTCATTGTATTCCTTGTAAAATCAGTGGGATTTTTAGCTCAAGAGAAAAAAAAAAGGATTAACTGGATTCTAGTTCATTTAATAATGATTTTTAAATGCAACAGCTTGGATGTTGCTTCCCAGCTCTTGTTTTGAAGTCTTTTATGGATTATATTCACTGAACAGATGTGTTTATACTGCAGTTCTATCTGTTGTGGATGTCCATTTACTGATTCATGCTGGGGTGAGCCTACATATGGCTGCAGATGATGGGGCAGCTTCTGCCTCTGCTCTCCTTATTCTTTTTGCCTTTTAAATTGTAAGTGGAATTATTAAAGTGCGGGCTGAGTTCCCTAAGCTGTTGGTGGCTTGGGTTTGGTTAAAGCACAAAGGCTGTTGGGCTGCGCTTGAGTTTACAGAGATGCTTTTATCCTGCATAGCAGGTTTCTTTACCTCTCTGCCTGCTATTAAAATAAATGCAAATGTAGTGCAGTAGTAGTGACAGCCAAATCCCACTGCGTGTTGTACAGGGCGGTGACATGTGATTAAGTCGGAGCCTATCTAGTGATGATTAATGATATCTTCAGCATTCACCCAACACACGGCACTTTAAGGCACACAAAAATGTAGTTTATGTGAAGGAAGCTAATTAATAATTGCAAGCTCTGATTACCCTGGCCCATGCCTCCCATTTGGCCACTGGAGTGATAATGTTTTTAGCAGAGACATCTGGCTGTGTGAGAGCACAAATGATTCAGGGCTGGAGCCACACGCAGGTTCGTTCTCTTCTCCCTCCTTCCCATTCCCTTTGCAGGCATATGAAAACCTGCTCAAATTTGTAAGCTGAAATTTCCACAGTCAAACACTGTTGACAGGGATAGATATTGGGGAATAGAACTGGGGCTGACAGTTTTATAATCCGTTTGTGTTGAAACATAACATTGTCAGTTCTATTATTTAGAAGAAAATACTCAGTTTGACTTAGAAGATGAAGATTTATTGAGCAAAAAAGTTGAAATGTCAGTGTCTGAGAAGACAATATGTGTAAGTAATACGCTGGCACGCTGGCGAGTCCTGTGTAAGTGAATTATTGCCTGTGTATGGGCTTCAGCAGAGCTCCACATCAAAGCAGTGTTTCAGTGAGCTCCACTGATCAGCTGTTGCCCCCATTTGCAGAAAAAGGAGGAAGACAGAAATATTTCTGCAAGGTTTTGTTCATGTAAGTATGAGTATCTTTACATGAATATGCATCTAGGAAGTGTTTAGTCACAAAGTGCTCCGTCCCATCCTGGTAGTGGCACACAGCCCTTTGGGTTTGTCTCTGCTCTCCAGAAGCCTCCAGGATGAGAGACTCTCCACAGCAGCTCACGTGAAGCTGCTGGGGCAGGTGTGGAGGTCCCTGTCTGGGACAAGGGGCTGAAGCAGGCGCAGACCTGAGGCCACATGCTAATCTCACTCAAATCCTTGGGGATTTACCTACCTGCTGTGAACACACCAGCATAGCAGGAGAAGAACTTGGCCTCTGTTTGGGTAGTAGATGTAAAAGGTGTCGAGTTCTACTGCAGAAAGAGGAGACAGTGATCTCTTTTCTAAGCCTATACTGCTGTTAGATGCTGCTCAGTACCTCTTAAGTAAACTTTCCTTAAAAGCTTATTGCATCTATATCTGTATCTATCCATCTATCTATCTATTTATGTATAAGGACATACACACTTACAGGCTGACATACACGCACTAGGTGTTATGACCGTTGCACCGTACTAAAATTGGTCCTGGGAATTTTATTAAAAGATACGATAGAAGAGCTGTGAAATCCAGTAGTCCCTGAAGCATTTCTTGAACACACAGTATATCTGGAATGTCAAAATGGTCCTTGGAGATATGCAGACTAATAACCAGGCCGGACAGTCATATCACATTTATGATTGTACATATTCCTCCATGAAATAAAACTACAGTTGTGACTGGAGGCAGAGAGTTATCAGCTGGAAACAGCTGTACTGCTGAAAGGCCCGGTGGCAGCCTATGTAAATATTAACAGAGATACCCCAAACTCTGCTGTGTCTGTATTTATATATGTTTTGTTGCCAGCTGAGATGGCTGTCAAGAGGGTTGACTTTGGGGAAATGGATGTGAGCTAGGAATTGCAGTTTGAAGCCTTTCTATACATTTTGCATGTCCATTAGCATATAAAAATACATATTGAAGGGATCCATCCGGCATACAAAGCTACGTACTGTGGAAAGCCTCTTCAAGTGCCACAAGATGATTTTTTAAGCAGGCTTTTAAAGATGATAAACAATGTGTTTTGGGGCAGAATGATTCTGAGTAGGTTTTATTGTAGGGAAACTCTTCATTTACAAAGCTGTGATAAGTCAGAAAATTACAGGAATACAGTTAATCTTTATGAGATCCTGCACAGGGACTGTCCCTTTGCTTACACTGGTGAAAAACAGAAGCATATCCCCTGAAATGAATGGAGTTGTGTTGCATAAAAATGGCATGGAAAGAGAGCCAAGCTTTGTGTGTCCCTGCAGCTTTTCTGATGGCAACAGAAGCCATCAGACCCACCAGCAGTGCCTGCCCGAGCTCCAGCCCTGTGCTGGGGCATGGGGCAGCCCAGGAACCTCAGGGATGGATCTCGCTCTGCAGTGATGGGTGTTGAAAGCCATTTCCTCTCTCCTCTGTTATTTAGGATGTTTCTTAGCCTGAAATACAGGATGAAAACTTGCTATTCCTGGCTATAGTTCATATGTTGAAGATCTATTCTTACTAGACATGTTCTCTGCAGTTACTGGTTACAAACACTTTTTTATCCATTTTGATTTTACAAGTGCCTCACTGTTCTATTCTCTGTGAAGGAGGGATTCACATTCTGCCCAGCTCTGATACTTTCCACTCCCTAAATAACTGGCTTTGCTACTTACCCAGGGGAAGCTTGCTGCACATCACAAGGGGCTTCGATGTGTCAATATTTCATTTTATTGTGAGTCACACAAAACACTGAAAATTTTTGGTGAAGGACAATGATTAGAAAAACTATTTTGGTCTGCCTAATTCCTTTTGCCCACATGATTTTCTTTCAGTTTTGACCTTTTCTTGCTAACAGCACAAGGCAGCATTAAACAGTCCATACTAGGCAGTGAAATCATCTACTCTGGTAGTTTCAAAGAGGGTACTTCAGTGTGGCTGGAGATTTTTGTCGTCTTCTACCTAAAATCCCACTCGATTTGGCTGAGTTGCTGAGGGGTTCCGAGCCGGGCTCTGCTGAGACTGGCTAATCAGCAATCGCAGCTGCAGTGAGAACAAAAGCCCCTGATGAATTCCAGCACCGCACTTCAGGATAATTATACTCTTTTGCTATTAAAAAAAAAGCCTTCAGCCCGACTGCCTTCAGATTTCCACTCCAATGTCAGCGTTTGGAGCTGCCAAATAAGCGGTGTGAGAGGTGGCTGGCGAGGTGGACACCCGAGTAGTGTCTGTGAGCGTTGTCAGACATCGCATGAACCTCCACCTTGAGGCTGCATCCAGATGCTCTTCTGGCAAGGGCTTGTTTTAGCCTGAGATTCCACCCTAAGGTACAATACTGTGCAGTGAACAGAGTGTAGGTGAAGCAAGAAGGAGGAAAGAGCTCTTAACTCTATTCTTTGCATAAAAATAATAGTGTCTTCTTCTATGAGGCTTCTTATGTGGCTTCTTCTAATTTCTATTGGGTCTTTTATGATTTAAAATGCTTGGAAAACATTGTGGAAAGATACCAGTTGGTAAACTCTTACAGATATCAATGTTGTCTTATGAGATGCTTGAATTCATTTTGAGGTTAACGTGTGTTTGGTTTGCCATTCACTTTGCTGGAGTTTGAATGCTTTCGGTTGAAAAATAGACCCAAATAATGTATATGGGCATTTTATTATTGTTATTAATAAAAGGATGTTGCATGTGGCTTTATCCTGCAGTTAGAGGGAAGAATCAAACCCCAAAGCATTAGACTGTTGAGCTCCTAGAAATTATTTCTCACTTGAATAAGTAAGATTGTGATCCAGCAAAAACCTAGGAGAAAGCTTAACGTTCTCTATCCACAAATGCTTCAAATTAATTACATATTTAACTGTTCTGCATATTTAAAAGAGGATAAATGTGCTTCAGGAGAGTAATTCTGAGAGTAATTCTGATCTGGGAACTAGCACCACAGGAAAGTACCTTAACAACTAACTGCACATGAGTGAGCTTATATGAAGAAATGATAATGACACAGGCTTGCCAGGTGTGTGCTCCTGTTTCTCTTCAAAATGATGCATAATTCAGAATTACACATAGATTATTTACATAATTCAGTAAAGATTAGTAAATGAAAAACAGAGACAAGAGAACTGAGACAAGAGGCCAAGCCTCTGACAAGCAAAGGTACGCTCAGGGTAATTTAAGCAGCGTGTATTAGGCACATGGATGAAGGAGCTGGCCGTGTTTCAAGTGTTTGCAAGATGTGTTTGTTTTCTCAAATCTCCAATTTACTCTAATAGGCATATTATGTTCAGGCATGAACAACTAAATCCCATGTGGGGGTTGTAGAATGAAAATGCTCAAAATACACAGTAGAGTCAGCTTGGGTATATTTCAGCATATGACGAACTTGGGCTTTGTCTATTTAAGTTTGCAGTAAAGCCAAGGTTTATATGGAGTAAATTTGTCCTGTTTAAACACAGATGTCTAATGGCTGAGGTTACCCACCTCAAAAGCAAGGCTACTATCCATCTGGACTTCTTGATAGCCAGTAGAGACGGCGGCAGTTCAACCTTTGGAAGATAGGTAGAAGGAATTCCCTTGGATCAAAGAAGGAAGGTCTTTGGATCGATGGCCTGCTTTTTCTATTGTCTAAAGAGATAATTTAGTTGACAGACACCTTGCAGCTTAAATAGTATGAGGTGAATTTTACCTGGGACATAAGTTTTGGTTTGATTCAGCTTCTTTCCCTCTTGTTGTCCGTCCAAAAGAAGTCCATTAGGGCTTGTATTGTCTTGCCCATGTTGTTGTACACTCAAAACTTAGTTATGCATTCATACAACACAAAATCCCAGGAATAACAACAACAGTTGTGCAAGGACTGACTCGATATGGGAGGAGCATGAGATGGAAATTAAGCATGTGAAGACACTGGACAGCAGAATGAATGGCTGAATCAAGTGCTGCAGGTGCTAGTGCATCATTCCACGTCACCCTGTCATTGTAATTGCTCTAGGTTTTTATAAAAATAAAATTATAAGCAATTATAAAGCATTATAAGAAATATCAGTTCAGTTATGACCACTTAATTGCAAACTCAATTGCATAGAAGGCAACTATGTCTATAGAATAAAAGTGACATCTTACTCTGATGTCCTGGGAACCCTTAGAAGTAGAGAGTATTGAACTCTGGTTCTTGCTTCCAGGAATGGCTTCATAGAACTATTATGCAAAAATATGCATAAACAGAGATAGTAGAAAGAGCAGAATACAGATATGCTAATACTTTATTTTTCAACGTAACACTGATTATTATTAGGTAAGCTTTAGCAGTGAACTTTGTTAAGTGGTTTCTTCCTGCAAGTGTAAAACAATTACAGAGAACATGGTAGTTCCATGATGTAGTTCTAATAGAGGATTTCAGGAACACAAGGAGTAAAAGGACCAGAGAGGTTACCAGAGAGGTAAAAGCATCAATGTGTGATGCTGTATAGAATTGGTCCTGGTAGGACCAGGAGAACAGAGTATCCTTGGAATTATGTGTCCTTCAAAACTCTCTGACAAGCAAATCTTTTGCTATGTGGTCATGAATGTGGATCATGGTTGACCATACGTCAACATGGTTCAACCCAAGAGTGGGAGCTCACTTAGCAAAACTGGGTAGGTTTACTAAGTACTAACTAATTTCACTTTCAGGTATCATAATAATAATTATTTTCCTTTCCTTCCACCAATACCACTTCTCTGATACTTTTTTGTATCTTCATTTAACTGGCATAAATGCCACCAGTTGTTACCATCTGGTCTGCAGTATAAAGTCCTCTCTGCTACCATTCTGTAATTACTGTTTCATGTGTTAAGAACTAATGGAAATGATTTTAGTGTGGATTCAGGCAACAGTTCCAGCTTTACTAGTCCTAAGCTTCAGGTTTTCCCTAATAGTAGAAAAGAGAGTGGGCACTTTTGGGTCTGTCTAGACATGGCTCTCCTAAGTGCATGTCTGGTCAAATGAGTTACTCACTTTAGTAATATTAATAAATGAGACCAAGTCAAATAAAAGACAGTTCCATTAAATTCTGTGAGCTCATAGGGTGGATATAAAGTCAACACAATGTGCTGTGTTAACATCTGACCAGTGAAATAGTGGTTTCCTGATCCCAGGTTTGGCTTTCAGCCACAAAAAACACCAGACAGATGTTATGCTTTAGTAGGGTCAGGGTTATCAAAGGGATGTGATTAATATAGTTACTTTGCTTTTTGACACTTTTGTTCTGTTGATTGCAAAGAACTCACAGCCATGATTTTTCATTGATTTGGTGAACTCTAGGAAGGTGAGAAGAACGGAAGAACCACTCTGAATCAGAACTGTTCCTGAAAAAATATAGTCATAGGTGCAGCGTGGAGTGCTAGTTTGCTTAGGGCTCGTTTGATGTGGATGCTACTGATACTGGTATCTCAGAGGGCAAAGGTGCTAATGCCTCCTCCTGGAGGTAACAGCTGTAAATGCAAACAAGGTGTTCTCAGCTATTTAATGATTCCCTAACAGGCAAAAATGTTGGAGAACTGAAAACACTGACTTAAAAATGCATCAAAGTAGTTTGTTGGTCTTTGAAGTAGGAAGTTATTTATAATGCAGAGTGTTCTGTGATGAGATGATAAGCTTGCAGTGTACATGAGTGATCTGAATTTGAAGGAGGTTTATAAAAGGTTATCGGAATGTTGTAACTTGAGGTTGTGACTGGATTATTGCCTCAAATATGGATATGCTCTTGTTACTGCTTCGATACATCTTCAGTTTTCCTTCTTATGCACATACTGTCCCCCCTTAAAGGCAAACTGGGCAACACTGATTTCCCTGAAAATGAGCAACACCGATTTCCCTGATATGAGTGATGTGTGAAAAATAAGACCCTGAAGGGCTACACTCTCAATCCATTATCATTGTTGAATAGAAATGATAACTCACCAGGCAGAACACTAGTGAATGAATTGAAAACAGTGCATATTGCTTAGTTTGGATATATCAATAGGGGGCTGTCATTATATGAGGATCTTCCAAGGTTCCCAAGTAATTGGATGAATAAGGATTTGATATCGATGTTCAGAGTTATGCTGACTGCAGAAAACTGTCAAAGATTTAGCTTGCAAGTCATTCTCTTCTGGTATCTGCAGAATGCCAGAAGGGTTATTGCCCTTTCTTTTTTACTTCTATTGCTCTCCCTTTTATACTTGATACCAGAAAACAAATCAAACATTAATATAGTCTGACATAGGCTGTGCTGTGCCAGTGTTTTAGCCCTTCAGTGAGTGAACCCTACTTTTGAGGCACCTCCTCGCCCTAACTGCTGTTTGCAGGTGGAATGAACGTGGCAGCACTTGATGCAGTTGCCCTTTCCCTTGGGCTTCCTTTGCTCATAATTTGCTACACCAAATAATAGGTAAAAAGAGAAGGAGGGAAGGCATGGGTGGCTTACTGACAACCCTGAAGAGCAGAAAGGTTCTGTCTAGGGAATCTTGTTGACTGACACTGAAGATTTGAACCAGACCCCTAAGCTGACAGCCAAAAGTAGTCTTATTACCTGTGATAATAATACCTATTACCTAGTAATATCATAACTCTGTGTTAAATACAACCGTAGGTATTTTCTTGGTCTAGAAGATAATGTGGCAGAAGTATTTTAATAAACATTGTTTCCAAAGAATTTAAATAGATTGTTGTTTTCTTAGGAGGCTGGTATTTTCAAAGATGAATTAATATATATTTGTGTAACTATCTTGGCATCTTAGAAGATTTCAGTTCAGCATTTTAATGTGTTATCTTTCGCTTGAACTGTTACTTCCTGTGTTTGTTTGGTTTTTGATAGGAGAGATTATCAGTGGGCAGAATTTTTCCTCCTAAGTAAAAATATGCTTTTACTAGTAATTGCCTGAGCTATACTATTTTTGTTATGTTTGTAATTGCTGATCTTCATGATGCAGATTGTCATATTTTTGGGCCTAATGGCCAAGAATGAGTCACAAAGACAACAAAAGATAACTTTGTAGTGATACTGCTTGGAAAGAACAATAATCTACAGAATTATTTTGCCCATTTGCTTTTTCCCCTGTCTTAAATTAGATAAAATGCTGATTTGTCACAAGAAAAGTTGAGCAACAGGTTCATCTGGATGTCAAGAGGAGTAATTTATAAGCCCCTTGGCTTGGACCTGGAGCCGCTGCCTAATCTTGTGGTTCCACAAATGGCATTAAATAAAATTCATTTCAGGAGGTACCCGGAAAATGAATTAGCTTCAATTCTTGTGAATGAATACTTTAGGTTTATTAAAAAATGGAAAAGGAATTTATGAAATAAGAAGAGATTCCTTTTATTTAACAGTGGGAGAAATAATAGAGAAAAATTAAAAAGATCCTAAAATGTAAATGTAAAGTATAAAATGTAAAAGGTTAAAAATTGAAAGAGCTGAAGGAAATGTTAGGATATTGTTAGTTTATTTTGCTTGAAGAGAATAGTCTGTTGTGAAGTTAAGATTAGATATTTGCTAAAAGCAATAATAGAAACCATCAGAGATCTGAAAGAAAAAGGTCCAAAATATTAGTAAAAACCTTAGGTTGCAAGGACAAGACAAAACGCCTATTCCAGTAATAAATGTATAGAAAATAGGGTAGAGAAGTGGGTAGGAAAATGGTGCTTTGTAGGGCACTACACCAAGGGAGTTTTGCTTGGCCTGACCAAAGACTGCAAATGTGTTTTATGGGATTAAAGAGATTAATAGAGTCAGATGGCATCTCTGTATTTCTAAAAGGAAAAAAATAGCAGGGGCTGCTCAGAAAGAGGAGTCGGAGAAGAAGCCTGGGCTGGAGACGGTGCTCAGAGACGCACGGCAAGCGCAGAGAGGCCTCGGCCGTGCCGGGCGTCCCGCGGCCGCCGCCTCGGCTGCGCCGCGCAGGCCGCTCTGCTCTATGGACAGTGTATCTGGCACTGTCCATCACTGCTCCTCCGCACCCGGCGCTGGATCCGCAGAGCAGACGGACGAGTCGGCTCGTCCGTCCGTCGAGAGGCCTGGCAGGAGCTGGGCTGTGCCAGGCAGCGCGCGGGCGGCCTGCAGCCCTGCGAGCGCCGAGCTCCCTTCCAGGCTGCCGGCTCTCTGACCGCGC
>JAVCKT010098214.1:0-10930 GCA_032273925.1 Rhynchotus rufescens
GATGCAGCTCTGTGCCATGTGCTCTAGGTGACCCTGCGTGAGCAGGGGTGTTGGACTAGATGACCTCTGAGGTCCTTTCCAACCTTAAGCGTTTTATAGAAGAGTGATTTTATAGAAGAGTGTTTCCAAGGTAATATCCTTGCATGTTATCTGTCATTATGATAATTGTCCTTACCTCTTCAGCAACTCTCCTCTCTCCAGTCAAGTTCTACAATATAGTTAACTTACATATGATTTCTGCAGCAAAACCACCAAGCAGACATCAAGTTTTCACACCCAGACAGAAGTCTTAAGGGTACATGAACTCTCATTTCAAAGGAGGTAGAAGAGGTAGACCTATTTTTGCAACTTTAGGAAGCAGTCTTTTCCCAAGAAGGCACACCAATAAATAAAGAGATTTTGGAACAGACCTGCAAAACTGTTGAACAAGAGTGTTTTATTTGTTTGCCTTTTTAAAATAAACACACAAACAAACAAAACCCCTTTTAAAGATATTTTTATCTCCCCAAAAAGGGATATAGTACATGAGTTCTCAGGAAGAGAACCACAGAAACAATTAGGAAGAAAGTTTTAGAACACCATGTCCACACAAACAACATTTAACCAAGAAACAGAAATAGCTCCAAATAACCAGAGGGTTCACTGGGAATTAGTGATCTTGGGAGCAAAGGAGATGCATTTAAACAGCTCATGAGTGGAAAAGGATTAGGAACAAGCTCAATGGTAAAAGAAGCTTAAAAGCACAGTTAGGTGTTAAGTTACCCGTAGATGTTACTGGCTTAACTTTGCCAGTGTCTGTTATGTATCACCTCTGGTAAAACCAAACATGTCAAGAAAGAGGCTCTGTCCTTGCAATTTCTATTGCTAACTCTCAGCAGTCTTCAAAGGCTCATAGGATTCTGTTGGATTTTTAGGACTCTCAAACTAAACTTGACTTTGCAAGACATCTTAATGGGAAAGAATAAGAAGGAAATGTCCCAGGTGTGGTGAGAGGCTAATTTTAACATTATGTATTATTTAGAGAGCTCAGCCCCAATATTTAGCTATATAGATAATTTTGAAGTCCAGAACCAGACAGAAGGATGTCACTGCGGAAGGAATACAGCTTTTATTTATATTTATAGAAATCAATATAAAATATTGTATTACTTAATATAAATATACTTAATGAGTTTCAAAATGTTTATGCTCAGAGCAGTACCGTGGCACATGAATTCCCAGAAGTTTGGTCCAGGCACACATGAAGGGTGCTTATTCAAGCAGACCACTAAATATTGAGTTTTCCTGCACAAGGATAAACTCCTATCTCCGTCCTCCCACATGCATGCACATACACACCTTGGCTGTTCGCCGGACCTTTGCTTGCAATTCCAAAATGATTAGAACTTTGTCCTCTTTCAGATTCTGCTAAAGCGAAGCCTTTAAACGATTGTACGAGAGACGTTAGCTGTTCATTTGTTGCTGTCATGTATTGCTGAAGCTTCTTCTATGGGAGAAGGAGAAAGAAAAGACATTCAGAAATGTATATTCAAGAAACATGAATTAGAAGGTTATACACAACAACTAGCGCTTATAAGAAAGGCTTCACTTCCTGAATTTGTGAAATTTCAGTAAGTTGTTAAATATCAGTACTGGGAATTTATTTTTATTCTCTTCTCTGCCTCAACTATATGCTCTTCCTTTACCTAACTCATTGACCCCCTTTCCCCTCCAAAATTGCTTTATTGCTTCATTCACAAGTGTAAACATCATATAAATCTACCTCCACTATAAACTGAGAAAATGAAAATGTATCTATTACCACTAATAAAATTGACATTATACTCTAGTTTGACAGCAACAGAACATGTAAGATCTAGTGTCCCGCGAGCAGAACATCTTATCTGACTTCGCCTTAATCCTGTTTTTCATACAAAGCTGAAGAACGGCAAAGAAGCCCATTTAATCCACAGCAGTCCAAAAGTTGTTCAAAGACAACACAACAAAAGGTGCAAAGTCAGGTAGCAAATAATTATAAGACAGAACTAGCACAAAACTATCTTGCACCTTACCATGTCAAGATAATTGGTACAACTAAGAAGCGTGGAAACATTTGGTTGGTTTCGGAAAACTGGACACAAGAGAGAAAACGGGGAGAGAGGAAGACGTTCTGCTGGTCGAGGAGGTTTGGGTTAGAGACTGTTTAGGCAAACTGGACACCCATAAATCAATGGGCCTGCCTGAGATGCACCCAAGAGTGCTGAGGGAACTGGAGGTGATTAACGCTCGGACGCTCTCCACCATCTTCGAGAGGTCACGGAAAGCAGGGAATGTTGTTTACCTTGACTCCATATGAGGATTGATTTCGTTCCTATAAGGGTGACAGAACCCTGGAACAGGCTGCCCAGGGAGGTTGTGGAGTCTCCTTCTCTGGAAATCTTCCAGACCCGCCTGGAGGCAACCCTGTGCCATTTGCTCTCAGTGTCCCTGCCTGAGCAGGGAGTTTGAACTAGATCATGTCTAGAGGCCCCTTCCAATCTCAACCATTCAGTGATACTTCAGGCCTCAGTAAGGGTAGAGCATTAGCCTCTGTCAGGAAGAACAGCTGCTACAAACTTGAGGGGATACACTCCAAGCTGTGGCCTCAGTATGGTTCATTCAATAGGGTAAGCTGACCTTCATGTGACATGACTTGGAGAAATGGAATCCTCAACAAATGGGCTACTGGTATATTTGGGATAAGAAGGCTTTTAAAGCCTTGAAGGATATTCAGAGATTCAAATGAAGCAAGACACGCTTACGCAGAAAATGCTGAAAGATTGAAGTAACACCTTTGGCTCCCCTTCAGCACCTGAACTGCTTCTACTTCCATATCCATCTCTTCCTCCAGGAAATCAGTCCATTGCTTTGCAAGCTCTTATGATTGGAGTTGTAGCATCTAACCCAGCTATGGGGCCTTCAGCTGCACCAGGCCAGCAGTTTCCCCTCCACTTCCCCTCTACATGCCTAAATTTAGCAGCTGGGCGTTCCAGGAGTAGTTCAATGTGTACAGCAAATGTCCTGGTGAGGGAAGTCCTGGAGAAGGCAGCTAGATTATTTTCTACAATAGTATAGGGACATTATCTTTGTTGAGATGATGTTAAAATACTGTTACAACAGCTATTTCAGCCAAGGAATAGAGAATGGATATTGGAAAAGGACAGGGGATTAGCAGCTCAAGATGGAAACCAACAACTTTGGCCACAAGTAGATCTGAATTGGGATTATAATGCAAATGACTGGGCTACCAAAATCTACTTTACCAAAAAGAGTTGCAGGGCAAACAAGCACTAACTAGGAAAGAATTGAGGAAGTAAGGCAAAAGCCTGAACAACACCAGAATGATTTTTGAAATTGTTGAGGGAAGCCTTATTATGTCATGGAAGCATGAGTACAGAAAATTTTAATGAAAGACTGCCAGTAAATTTATTTGTGCACCAAGAGGCACTGCAGACACAAGAGTGTTTCAGAAAACATGCTCCAAGATGACAGGGAGGGAATTTACAAGAGATACTACTGTTAGCAACTTACATATGAGTCTGGAGAAAAGCACAAGGTATTAAAGGACATCCTAAAATGCTGAAGACTACTGTCGCTTTATTTTATTTATGGAAAATAGTACCTGGTAGTTATAATATCTATTTGCTATAATGGAAAACAACTCAACTTATCTTTTAGAAAGAGAGGTATCAGGAAAACAGTGTGTGAGAATTGTATTCAGTAGTGCAGGCTTTATACTGGAACTGCCAAAAATAATTGACCAGAGGATGATAGTGGTAGGTGCACCATTAGGGAGCTTAAAGATGTTCATGAAAAGATTTGGGCAAAGAACAAAAATGAAGCAGCACTGCTGAATTCAGCAGTACGTATGTGAAGGGGGTGGGTGCCCTGGTTATGAAAGACATGGAACAAGCAGAGTTACAAAACGCCTTCTTTGCTTCAGTATTTACCAAGGTCAGGCCTTTGGAATCCCAGACCCTACGGACAAGAGAAAATGCCTGGAGAGAGGAAGACCTGCGCTGGGTAAAGGAAGATTCATCAGAGAGCACCTAGGGAAACTTGATACCCATAAATCCATGGGCCCTGATGGCATGCACCCAAGAGTGGTATGTGAGCTTACGGATGTTATTGCTAAGCTGCTCTCCATCATCTTGGAAAAGTCCTGGAGAACAGAGGAGGTACCTGAGGATTGGAAGAAAGCCAATGTCACGTCAGTCTTCAAAAAGGGCAAGAAGGAGGACTCAGGCAACTACAGGCCAGTCAGTCTCACCTCCATCCATGGAAAAGTGATGGAACAGCTTGTCCTTGCTGTTGTCTCCAAGCGCATGGAGGCATGGAGGACAGGAAGGTGCTCAGGAGCATGGAGGCATGGATTCACCAAGGGGAAATCATGTGTGACTAACCTGATAGCCTTCTAGGATGGAAAGATTGGCTAGGTAGGTGAGGGGGAGAGCACTGCATGTCATCTATCTGGATTACAGAAAGGCTTTTGACACCATCCCTCACAGCATCCTCCTGGGCAAGCTCCAGAAGTGTGGGATAGATGAGTGGGCGGTGGGGTAGATGGAGAACTGGCTGCATGGCAAAGCTCAGAAGGTGATGATCAGCAGTGCAGAGTACAGTTGGAGGCCTGTAGTTAGCGGTGTCCCCTAGGGGTCAGTCCTCCGTCCAATCCTGTTCAATGTATCGTGAATGACCTGGATGAAGGGACGGAGTGCCCGCTGATGATGATATCAAGCTGGGAGGAGTAGGTGATGCCCCATAGGATTGCGCTGTTATCCAGAGGGACCTGGACACATTGGACAACTAGTCAGTGAGAAACCTTATGAAGTTCAATAAGGGCAAGTGCAGGGTCCTGCACTTGGGGAGGAATAACCCCAGATACCAATACAGATTAGGGGC
Source organism: Rhynchotus rufescens (assembly GCA_032273925.1). Lineage (NCBI taxonomy): Eukaryota > Metazoa > Chordata > Aves > Tinamiformes > Tinamidae > Rhynchotus > Rhynchotus rufescens. The sequence goes on from JAVCKT010098214.1 coordinate 4,921, forward strand.
TCACCTGCTGGAGAGCAGCTCCACAGAGAGGGACCTCGGTGTCATGGTGGATGACAAGTTGACCATGAGGCAGGAGGGTGCCCTCATGGCCAATAAGGCCAACGGGATGCTGGAGTGCATTGAGATCATCATCTCCAGCAGGTCGAGAGAGGTGATCATCTACCTCTCTCAGCCCTGGTGAGGCTACATCTGGAGTACCGTGTCCAGTTTTGGGCTCCCCAGTACAAGAGGGATGTGGAGCTATTGGAGAGAGTCCAGCACAGGGCTATGAGGATGATCGGGGGCCTGGAACATCTGCCCTATGAGGAAAGGCTGAGAGGGCTGGGTCTGTTCAGCCTGAAGAAGAGAAGGCTGAGAGGGAATCATATCAGTGTGTATAAATGTCTCAACGGAGAGAGTGAGGAGGATGGGGCCGGCCTCTTTTCAGTGATGGCCACTGATAGGACTAGAGGAAATGGCCACAAACTGAAGCACCAAAAGTTGCACAGGTACTTGAGAAACATTTCTTAACAGTGAAGGTGACAGAGCCCTCGAACAGGTTGCCAAGAGATTCTGTGGAATCTCCTTCTCTGGAGATCTTCAAAACCCTTGGACGCAATCCTGTGCCACATGCTCTAGATGACCCTACATGTGCAGAGGAGTTGGACTAGATGATCTCTAGAGGTCCCTTCCAACCTTAGGCATTCTATGATTCTATGACCACTGAAACACTAAAAGGAATACATGAAGCATTAGGAATTGAAATAAGACTACAAAGTCTTCATGGAAGACTACAAAATAAGTTCCAGCGGTAGACAAAAGGAAGGAAGGAAGGTTCAGTAAATCTCAGTACCTGTATAGTAATGTTTTCTTCCCTCACTAGAAGGATTTCTGCAGTCAAAGCATCAATCAATTCTCTATGTTCATTCAACATCTCCTCATGTTGCTGCCTTATCAGGTTTTTCTCATGCAGTTGCATTTCACTCTAAAAAAAAGTGAGAAAAAGTTTTAAATCTACTTTAATCAATAAAGTCTCATATTTGAAAACAGTAACTGCCACATTACATTATACTGAAACAGCTGTTTCCACTATCACTAGAAGGAATGAAGTTCCCTAAACTCACTAATGAAGACAAGCTTGACCAAATAAAGAAGATATTTTTTTCTAATGCTTTTCATCATAGAGGAAAATAAACAAATAAATAGATGGTTTGAGGTTTTTTAATAGGAGCCAAAACGCCTATTTTTTGAAGCAAGCGACCTTATAGTGAAGAACCTCTTACCCTCAAAAAAATAACAACAAACTCCAATTTCAACATAGGCTGTTCTAGTAGGCAGGTCTTCTCCTGCACAAGGAGGAACCCAAAAGATCTTTTTTGCTCAGAGACAGGAAAAAGTACATGACTGTCTCTTTTTGAACCACTGTAGTCAACAGGGAGTGGAGGTTACAGAGAGACAGGCAAATCAGAATAAGTAAATGGAGCTCTTCCCCAAATGGCTGCCTGCATATACTTCAAGGAATTCCTGATTCCATCTCCAAAACACAAGAGAGCCTGAAATGCAGTTAGGGTGTTATTTTCTAGTACAGAGATAAAGAAAAAGCGCAGAAGCTGTTACAAGGCACAAAGACATGTAGTTATTATCCTCTAAGCATACCAGAAAACAGCCAGCTATTTTTTGGTTCTTTTCCAAGCTGTGTTCTCTGCTGTCCCAAGCAATGCAGACTGACTGGTTTCAATTCTGATGAATGGAAATATATAGAAAATCTCTCTTTATTTTTATTTATTTTTGCATTCCACATGGCTTAAACTAAGTCTTAATTAATGAATCCCACCAGTCTCCAACTGTACAGTGCTATATATATCTCCACTTCAGATTATAAAGGCAATTCCACATTAAGCAAGAATAATGGGGAACTAACAAATACCTTCCTCTAACAAAAGTGGGGATGTGGGCCTCTGATGACGACAGTATCCCCTTTGAGATGAGAGGCATTCAGTACTTATCAGCCATTCCTTGTCAGATATGAGATCTTATTTATTGTTAGAGATATCTTACTGAAACATGCATACCACGTTAAAGTTAACATTCAGGAAAACTAAAAGAAAACAAACAGAATTGTCAGTACAAACGTTTTATGGGCAGACTGGTGCTTAGAGCACTGCTCTGTTGCAAAAATATTCTGCTTATTAAAAGCCTTTCTGTTATTTTTATGGTTATTCCAAGAACTAAACCTTGTGGCCAGAAGAACAACACAACTGAAGAAACAGTTCTTCAAAAGGTACTTTATAAGCCAATCTATATAAACACACAGATTCTTTTATTTCCTCAAGTGCAATGCTGCCACTGAGAAACATTTCATATATGCACTTTGGCCTAAAACAGAGAGCTATATGTTGAAAAAGCCAGTTCATCTTTGACTGAAACTGGGAAGATGAACTATGCTTTATGATGAGGGCTAAAAGCAATCTTTTGGAGAAAGCAAGTCTGCCACAGAGGGTAGAATTAACTTATTCATATATTAAACTTCTACACAATCTCCTACTTATTAAAAATACTTTTCTTTAGGTGATTAAAAAAATAAACCTCATAGCCCTGTATCTGCATCTATTTGATATGTAATTTTAATAAGAAGCCTGAGAGCGCTGAATTTCAACAGCTGCTTTTGAGACAGGGATGACTACCTGATAGGGAGTAGTTTTTGGAAGTCATCTGCAGAGAAATTAAAGATCTAATACAGTCTTCTTTCTAAAGTGAGCATGGAGAGGAAGGAAAAAGAGATGCTTAAATACTTCCTTTCTCTCAAATAATTTTATGACAGTCTCATGATGCATTCCAAACTGCAACTTGAAACTTGAGTTTAATCACCACAGCTGTTATATTTGACATGGTTTGAAGAATATCCTGCTGGCAAGGACATTTTTGAGAAAATGCTTCTTGAGCAAGGAAATGGAAGATAACTTAGAAAAAGTTTGTACAACTTTACTGATAACCCATCTATATCTTAGCTATATATTTTCTTACATGTTCTCTCTATCTTAACCAGTCTTAGTATTAAACAGACATTTCCCTTCAAAGACAAAGTGGAGCAGGGGAGGAGGAAAATGGTATATGAAATTGCTTATCAGGACACTGAAATCATCAAACATTTTGGACGGTGGGGTTTTTATTCTGTAAATGTACTTCAGCAGTACACTGTACAAACACAACCTCTCCAACTGATAGCTCAGAGTAGAGGTTAAGCAATGCTATTCAATGAAATTAATTTGTAGTTAGCAGTGCAAAAGTTGTATCTCAGATGATCAGCTGTGACTATCAGCATATACATCCTGAAATTTCTGAAAGACTTCCCCCCCTCTCTTCTTCCTTCCTTGAAGTCGTGAAACAAGGAGAGAGAATGCTTGGCTTCACTGACACCATCTGATGAAGTTTATTGTTTCAGATATGAAAGCTCAGATTTTCTAATGCCAGATAAATTTCTAGGCACTTGCAAGTTGAGTTTTGTAGAAGATAACAGCTGGCTAACAACTTTCAAAAGAGAAGCAATGTATAATACAAACTTTACAACATATATACTGAGTGCATCAAAAATGAGGTCTGAGACTACAGAGAAAGGATCCAGAAAAATCTTACACTCAGACCAGAAGTAGGAAAATCTTAAAACATAACAGCAGAAGACATCTTGAGTCACAGCATTCAATAAACAAATGATGTTATAACATCATGTTAGAGTTACCAAATCCAGCTGTTGGTCCTGGCACTCTGCTGGCTGCTCCTAGTTGTGAGGACTACAAATGCAGTATGACAACTTCTGTTGTAGTTTACAGCTCCGAGTGTTAAAGGAAGCCAGAATCAATGTCATGCTACTTCAATAAACAAATGCATGTTACAGCAGCTCAGGAGCCACTAAATATCTGATAAGCCATCCCACTACAATAAAGAACAGGTAGCTAGTAGTGGCTACTGCTTCAGTCATCTTTGCCACTGAGCAGGAGTTATCACCTCTGCTTTTCAGATAAGTGAGGGAATATTTACAAAACGAAGAAAAAGCCCACTTGCAAAGGAAAGACAAGGAAGAAAAGCAGTTTGCAAACAAAGCCAAAGTTAATAACATGCCGCAAATCAGAACATATTCAAGCAAAGAATTTTAAGGCTATTTTAATTAGTAAGTTCTGCTGTTAGCTCCAGGAGACTTTCATTGCAGAGAACTCCCTCCTTTTCACCACGGATACCTATTTCTAGCAGAAGAAAAGTTTTAATTGTTATAACCATTCTACAGGGGCAATTTAAAGTCTTCTCACCTCTTTAAGGTAGCGCATTAAACGACAGAGAGCATTCACCAATGACAAGGTAAATCCGGCAAGGCCTTCACTTTTCCGTGTTTTCTGAACCTCACGGCCTGTACATCGCTCATATTCCTCCAGCTCATGCTCTACTTCGCCTATCATGCAATTGAGAACATCCAGGCTGGATTTATTGTCCCTTGGAAGGTCAAGGGGAAATGAATTTGCATGAGAATCATGCATCCTCTGTCTGGAAGAGTTCTGTGTAGCTTGCTTCCTTTTCACTAAGGAAGGGAGAAAAGTGCTTGAAATTTCAACTCATACAGAAAGCTTGTAATGTCAATGAAATTGCATTAAATCTTTGTTGAAGCAAGTCCAAGAAGAGGTGCTCTCTGGCCCTGAACTATAATAGGCCATCAAAAATATCTCCCCAGTCACTTAAATTATCTTCAGATCATCAAGAGAAAACAAATTTAAAAAAAAAAAAAAAAAAAGCCACTTATTCTGCCATCATACTACTGCCACCTAAGAAACATGGTTTCCTTCTTTTAACTTAAGATACCTGCTATACTTTCACTCTTCTCAGTTAAAAGCACAGAAACAGTTCGCTGATGAACTATCAGTGAAAAATGATTAGCTGCTTTCAGGTGAGTCATCTGTATCAATCTCTCCTTGTCATGGGTTTGTTTTGGATGTCAATCCCCATTTGTAAACATATGCTCACTAAGTGAACTGAAAATCACCATTAATCTGGACAATATAGCGAAGGCAAGATTACTTAAGAGCATGAAAACACCACAGAGAAGAGAACAGTATGGCTAGCAAGAAAATGGGCAGCATTAAATAGCCATATATATGATTCCCTACATTTTATGGACTTTGTTTTGTCAATGGAAATGCAGACCATGCTTAAATACATTGTCCAAGGGGCCTATAGAAAGTTCACCCATGGAGGTGTTCAAAACTCATCTGGACGAGACCCTGGACAACCTAACCAAACTTTGGAGTTTGACCTGCTGCTAGCAGAAGTTTGACCAGAAGACTTTGAAACATCCCTTTCAACCTATGTTTTCCCATACCTAAAGACTTTCATCAAAGACAACTATGTTATTTTTAAAAGTACTACACCTTTTGCTGAAATTTGCTTTTGTTTCCTTGAGTCTGGGTTCAGCACTTGTTTCACAGTGTATATAGAGTTCATAGTCTCTTCTCCTTCCTTGTTCAGAAGCCTTGAATGAATTCTCTTGACTTCACTGGTAGCATTGAGGGCTGATTTAAAATCGAATCAAAACAAAAAAAAAAAAAACACCATATAAAATACCTCAGGAAGGGTCCCAATAGTAAAATGTTTTAAAGTAATTTTATGGAAAGAGTGCCCTTTTTTTGGTCTAGAAATTCATCTGAGCTAGATTAACACATCTCCATCCATCACCCACACCAATAAGATCCTGTTAGCAGCTTAATGTCCCTTGAGAATCTGCACTTTGGCAAATCCAACCTGAATGTTCCAGCAAAGGAGAAGTTGTAGTTGGAGTCGAAGGTATATTTACTTCTTGTGATAATGTGTTTTTTCTTTTTTCCTTTTCAGACCATAACTGAGAATTCCCTGAAGAGTTTTCTTCTCTCAATAACTGGAGTAGTCTACTTTCAAAATAAGAGTAACAATGAATTGTAACATGATAATACTATGGTTGTAGGTAGTATTTACTATGTAAACAGATTTTTAAAGTAGCTGTAATTGTTCACAT